>CAUYRB010056591.1:0-42294 GCA_963574695.1 Propithecus perrieri
CATTAACACTTGACAGAGCACAGGTTGGTTGCAATATAGAATCAAAAATTATTGCAGTACTATTCACAATAGCCAATGTATAGAATCAATCCAGGTTTCCACCAAAGGATGAATGGATCAAAAAATTGTCTTACATATACACAATGGAATATTATACAGCCACAAAAAGAATGGTATCCTGCCATTTGAAACAACATGCATGGAACTGGATAACATTACGTTAAGTGAAACAACCTAAGCACAGAAAGACAAACCTCGCATGTTCTCATTCATATGTGGGAGCTAATTATTAAAAACGATTGATCTCATGGAGACAGAAAGTAGAGTAACAGTTACCAGAGGCTTGGAAGGGTAGTGGGGAGAATAAAGTGGGAATGGTTAATGGATGCAAAATAATAGTCAGAGAGAATGATCAATATTTGATAGCACAACAAAGTGACTATAATAAATAATAAGTTAGGATATACCTTAAACTAACTATAATAGTGGAATTGGAGTGTTCCCAACCTAAAGGAATGATAAATTCTTGAGATGATAGATACCCCAATCACCCTGATTTGATTAATTCACATTGTTTGCCTGTATCAAAACATTATATGTACCCTATAAAAATACACAACTATTATGTATCTGTAATAATTAAAAATTTTTAAAAATACGAACAAAAAAACCCAAGGTCATGCCATAGCATAATAATGCAACATATTAGTAAGAAAATAATGGACACATACATTCCATACACAAGAGTCAGATAACAATACTATGTTTCTGGAGACACTAGAATCTTTTGCTCAAAACAAGGTCCTCTGTATAACTTTGACCAGCATTTATCATGATTTTGAGCCATTAATTCCTTTGAGCTAAACCTCAATACATCTTTGTCTCTCCACATTCTTCTGTCTTCTTTGGGATCTACTTGACTTTATTCCCTGATATTCCCTTAGCCTTTGGAACAGGGACCACTATGCTCATCTGTCTGATCGTTTTTATCTTATCCTCTCAATCCACTACTATCTTAAAAGCAGATAGAATTTAAAGAGTCCCAGCCTAATAATTCCGTGGTTCAACACTGCATCTCAGCTAATTGCCCATATTGTTTTGACTTTATGTGCAGATTTAAGTAAGAGGACTCTCGCTTTCTATCTTGAGATCCAGCCGCCCAATCCAGGTTATGGGTCCTGGACTTTTGTCTTCCCCTTCCCTATTAGTTCTTTAGAGCTATAAAATCCTTCCCTGACCACAAATCCTTATATCTGAGTTCCCAGTTACTTGTGTGGTATTTATTGTAACTTGTTCTAGTGATTCCCAAATATGTATTCTATACAGATATATGGAACAGTTCCCTTTTTAAAGGTACTATTCAAACAGGATTGCTCTATTCTCACTTTCAACTTTGTCATCTAAATTAAAATTTATTTACTCTAGTATCAAAACTTTCCTTGAGTTATAAAACAGTACAACCTTTATGTTTGTTTGTTTAAGAGCTATAGTCACATCACAAAAGGACGACAATATAAGTTAACAACTGTATTTCAGAAGAATTGAAAGTATAAACTTGAGCCCTCAAATATCTGAACTTTTTTAAATAATTCACTGAATTATACTGTAAAGGACTTAAAGTTGATTAATCCTAAGAAATCATCTTTTGATTAAATAAATCAAATGTTTTCACCATGAAAAAAATCATCCTACAAAATTCATTTATGAGAAGTTTGGTGCTTAAATATTATGGCCACTCTCCTTAAGGGAAGTTATTTTTTGATCAGTAAAAACAATATGCAGCAAAGAAAGCCTACCCCATCAAAAGTTAATAAATCTGACTCAATGTTTTGTTTCAACTCCTACATCAAAGCCAGAGTAGAGAAATCATTTATGTGTATGGATAATCTATGTTCAAATAAGTGCTGAGTCACAATTTGGGGAAGTTTGATCTTTAGGCTAGTTTTTTTTTTTTCCTTTTCTTTTTTTAACGCCCCAAACCTTGGAAGATTTAGGCTAGTTTTAATTGGGATTTGTTCATTTGTTTGTTTGGTTGGTTTTCAGGGGTTGTTTTAACATTGGCCAGGTGGTTTCGGCTTTCCCATGCTTTGCCAAGGAGCCTGTTCCCTGCTCAGCAGATTATCTACTTGCCTACAGACCTTTCCATCTAATAATTAATGGGGGAAGCGGGGCTAAGAGCCCTCAACCCTTCCTCATCCAGGGCCCAAAATGCTGATCAGGGTGCTTTTTTCTTGAGCATCACCATGGCCATTCTCCCCAGTGAACCCACACTGAAGTGCGGGGAAGAGCTGCCCTTTCGCTAAAGCATCAGACAAACATCACGAAGCAAATGAGAGGCAGAAGATTGGGAGCTGGGGTTCCATTCCTGTCCCATTTTCTCACAGCAACTCAAGGTTAGGATTTAGGACTTGGCATGATGCCCCTGTGGATGTTTCCTCCCAAACTGACTCCCTCATCCCCCCACCACTCCCATATCATCTTTTCTCAGCCCCTCTGTAAGGAACTGTCTCCTGGCAAGGGCTCCACCTCCTTCCTCCAGGAAATCCCACCCTCCCTCATTTGAGTAATGTCAGCACTCTATTCCTAATCGTTTCTTACAAATTCTGATGGCTGCAGCCTCAGCTGGAATTTCATGTAGGTTTTATTCTACCTGAGACTCTTGCTGGCTCCAAAGAAGGCGGTGAGCTCTGGCACTGTAAATGTGTGAAGGGAAAGAGTATATAGTCTGATTTTGGTTGACTCTGCACTAATGAAGTGAGGAATTGAATACACAAAATGGACAACGTCCAGACCATATGAAAAATAGAACTCTGACCTACAATCTGCAGCAATCAGCCCAGGAAGCCAACTCATTATCTACAGTAACCAGCCAGTAAGAATTGTAGGAAATCAGACCACTATCTCCAGCAATTGATTCAGGAAGCCAAACAATAACCTCAGATAATAGCCCATCATGGACAGAACTTGATTAAAAACTAACAGCTTCCCTAATATTTGTCCCTGCTTCCAGCCTAGAACCAACCAAATATGCACCCAACCAATTACATAGGATGTCCTGCTTCTAGTTACCCACCTACATCTTGCGCATGACTACAACCCTCGTTCAGGGAACACCTGAAGCCTTCCCTTTTTGCTACTGTAAAACTTTCCCACTTCTCTGCCTGCCTTTTGTGCCTCTGCCAAAACCTGAGTGTTGGTAGCTAACTGCCTTTCTATAGCAAGCGCTGAATAAATAGCCCTTGCTTGTTCTTATTTTCTCCCTAACTAAGGACAAGCACATCTCATCACAGTAGAAATTAATTAGTTGTTAGTTAATTAATTATCCTATGGAGGCTCTATTATTCTCACATGAAGAAAACATGTTCCTCTTATCCAGATGATTTTAAAGCAACTTCTTGAGAACCTTAAGAAATAACTGGCATCACTTTGCTAAAGGAACATTTGACTCCTACTTGTTCCTGTTTTATTACCAGGAGCCCACACATTAGCTGAGAATGGCTCTGTCTGAGTCAACCAGGATAGATGGCACAACCTCCCAATAGATTATTTACGATCCTAAATGGGAAGGGGAGGTATTTCAATCCATCTCATTAAATTTAACTTAACTTTTCCCTAATTTGAAAGCAAAAGACTTTTTGCAAAATTGTACAAAAGTCATACAAACCAGTGTGAAAAAGAAGATACAATACAAGAAACTGTCTTTGGAAAGAGCAAGAGAAGGAGGAGAAAAACCTGAAAGACAAGTCTTTACCTAAAAGAGATTCTCACACAAAAGAAATTGTTTATAATCAACCACTTCTGTTATTATGGGATGGGGGAGTGAGGAAAGAGTTCAAACATTTCAAGCATTTCTATAATTTGTTGAAACTGTTTGGCAATCCAGGAAACAAGAGACCAGAAGATTAACAAGGGATTACTTGGTACATTTACAGAATTAAACAAAAAACTGTAAATCTGTAAATTATTTAAATGATATGTGGAGGTAGGAGCCCCAGATTAAGCATAAATTTTGTTACCACTGTGACAGTGTCTGGAAAATTGGTTGGAAGAAGCTACAAGTTATGTATTTGCATAAGGAATAAAGGAGGCTCCCAAAGATCAAACACAAAAAAATATATCCTGGAAGAGAAAATATGAGTCACAGGCTTCACCACATAGCAGCAACCAGCCACCGAAAGAGGAGCAACAAGGTTACATTTTCAGTATAACAAGATTAGATTTGCCCTCTGTCATAGCCCATGTGGAACTATAAGAATGGCAAGTTTATGCTGAAACAGCTTTTTATACCCCAAAATCCCTGACTTTATAAGAAGAACAACTAGTACACTACGGAGAAAGATCTTCTTGACACTTCTTGGTGGCCCAGTGTGGGCAGGGCTCTGCACATCATGAGTGCAGCCGTGACACATGACAAGCAGCCGCCAGTGGAGGTGTGCCTCTGCTCCCTTGGCAGCGGCAGCACAACCACAATAGTCGGGTTCCCCATGGACCCTGCACCAAGCATTTCCAGAGCAGCAGAGGGTAGTCTGTTCTCATGTAACAGAAGACAGCGTGCTTGACATAAGCATCAGCACCCGCATCACCCACATCTCCAGGAACGGACGTGCAGGGCTTTCGAGGTAGCAGAGGCTACAGAGGAAGATCAGTCATAAGCTCACGCTGCTCAGAGGAATACATCAGGGAGAAGCATAGAAATATAAGCAGAAAACTTTGGGACTACAGTGTCCAAATAAAAGATAAAGATGGGAACCAGAACAAAGAGTCTTATAACTATTTATATAATTCCCATTTTTCTTCAAGGATGATATGTGATTTGGGGAAACACTAGTTACAGGTATATAATTTTATTTTCAGGGATGGTATTTTGAAAATTTTTAAATGATGGAGATTTTCTTTCTCTCCCCCCATTCTCTATCACCTTGAATCATGATGTCTGGCAGCCTCTCTGCCATTATCATCCAAGAGAAAGTTCCTTCCAGACAAGGGGAGGAGATAAAAGAATCTCTGCGTGGAAGAAAGAAAGCAGAGGGGGAGGAACTCAGGAGGAGCAGGCAGTCAGACGCACAGGTCCTACTTCCCAAATCCTGGTGAAAACCCTAGAAGACAACGGTGATAGTGAGATGGGGGGACACAAGGACACCCAGGCAGTGCTTGGCCTCCTTTGCAGTCTTCTTTGCGTAGCCTGGCATGTGACTCAGCGCCACATCTGCCATTGCACAGGAATGAGGTAGCCCTGGCAGATGGAGGTGGCATGGCAGACGGGCCTGAGAATCTGCCCCTGACTTTCCTTCACCTTCCCGTGGCTTCAGGGGATCGTGGAGTTCTGCATGCCCAGCAGAGAGCATTCAGGGACACTAAGAGAACTGCTGGATTGGCAGAGTCAGGATATTCTGCAGATGTGGGGATTTCTTGATTTAAAAAAAAAAAAATGACCAGCACGACAGACTTCAGCAGTCAGTAACAACACACCTTTCTAGAAGCCCAGGTGGTATGAGATGCACCTCAATATATACCAGGCCAATCAGAGCAGGGAGGACTCAGGGGATACCTGGCAGACAATGAGGCCCCCTGCCCCGACACCACAAAACGACATAAGGCCCTCCTCCTACATATGCCAACATGTCATCTTAGAGACAGAGAATCATTTTGTAACTTCAGAATTCCACCAGCCCAGGCCCCACCCCATACGTACACCCAAGGACACAAGCCACATGAGGAAACTATATCAACTGCAGGAAAGACACAGTTCCATTCTATTTTCACATCCAAGTTGACTCCACAAATTTGTATTCTCAGACTGCCCCAAAACGTTACATATATTTAAAAAGTTTTAAACATTTTTGTGTCTGTTCACAAGAGAAAATGCAGTTGACTTGGAGGGGGAGAAGAAACAAAAAGACAGAAAGTTCACGAGACAAAGGGACTGGTTTGGAAATTCCCCGTTCGGTGTGAGGACTGGCCAGTGGACTTGGCAGAAAGTCGAAGGCGAGAGCGTGTAGAACCGTGGCGAGAGGGAGCCACACCGCGGTGGTGAACACAGTCCAGCGTGTCAAAGAGAGGACTAAGGTGTGAGGGAAGAATACAATGGCACAGCAGGAGTCATCAGCATCAATTATGATGAATCTATAGTGATGGAGATATTGGCATTTTCAGAATGTGTCTCCAGTGTGATGAATCCACTCCCATGCCTTCAAATGACAGCAAGAAAAATGGTGAGGCATTTTCTCCATACACTGCATACTAAGCTTTGAAATTCAGTATTATTTCAGAATCATATTTTATTGACTCCTGTGGAGTTTGAGGTACATGAGTTGTGTAAAAAATGGAATCATGACAGAAAGATCATTCTAATTCTAACTTATTACAGGTGCTGTATGGAGTTATTTACAATGAAGAAGGTGCTTGTTTCCAGTAAGAGGCTGGAGTTTTGTTAATGCCATTTTTCACAGTACTGCACCGGCTGGGATGTAGGACAGAGTAGAATTACAAAGAGTTCGTCTCTGGAGGGATACCACAGACATCTGGAAGAGCTGTCCGAAAGGTCCCCTAAAAATATAATGCCTAAGCCCCAAAGGTCACACTCTTGTCTAATTATTCTTAAATATTGATGTTTCTGAATTTGCTAATTTAAACCTAGGTTGAGTCCATTCCTTGATGGGTAGCAATTCTGAGTATGTCAGTAGAGTGGCGTGCAGATCTCTGGAATGGCATTTGCATGAGGAGCTCCCAAAGGGAGACTGAGTCAGGCAAATGCCACTGGACCAGAGACAAACTTCAACCATGGGAGAGGACTGAGGATTCTGGGTGCAATCTGCAGCCACGTGGGTTTGCCTTTCAGTCCAGCTGCATGGAGCTAACAGCAAGGAGGCAGGATTTGGAAATAAAAGCCCAAAGATCTGTTTTGCTAAAGGCCCTCAAATCAGAACTTATTAGAAATTAATTGCAGTAACAGTTACAGAGAGAGGAGAAAAACGTCCTCCCTGAAACTGTGCCCAGAATCATTGAAATTCTAGAAAAAGCAGCCTTGGTCCCTCGAGGTCTTTGATGCGTCAGCAAAAAGAGAACACCATGGGCCCCAGCAGAAGTGTAAATGGTGAGCAGGGCACATAGATTGGTGTGCTGGGCATCGATTCCTGAAGAGGTGGCAGTACACAGGGGACTTAGAGGTATTATCCAACAGAGAGGGCATCAGTACCCAGAGGATACCATGAGACCACTGTCTGGGCTTGTTCACGAATACAGCTGAAATGTCTCAAGAACTTCAGATATAATTACTTGGGGGAGGGAAAGGATTTTTCAGGAGACAGAACTCCTGAATTGGCAGATTGACACGAAAGCCACAAAGCACGGGTTATTATTACTACTAACATCTACCCATACATAAAATTAGGTAGGTATAGCTGGAGAACAGAAATTACATAGATGTTCAAGGCAAGTTTCTATCATCATCCTCAGAGTTCCAGGGATTCTTATCCTGGGATCCAGGACCCCTAAACAATCAAGATTTAAGTATTTAAAGAATAGTCAAGTTTTTATAACATAAGAAAACAATAAGTTCGCAAAATTCTATGTGTGTGTCTTTATGGAAATTTCTTCTGGAGAAAAGTTCATGATTTTTATCAGATTACCAAATGGGTATGTGACCCAAAAAAGTTTAGAATCTAGAATCTATCTTGCTGCATCTCAAATATACATTCGACTACTCAGAACCCAGTGGAGATGGAAAAGGTGTTCTGTTTTGTTTTGTTTTTTGTCGACTCTGAGAGCTTTGGGCTTGCTTTCAAAGATCCACAATCAAGGATATCTTTGATTTTCAGGATCTTTGCCCCCGCCATGATAGAAACTCCCATCCAAGCAGTGGGGTAATGCTTTCTCTCCTCTATCCCCCAGACTTGCAGCACGGAACTGTGTTCAGTCTGCCCAGAAGACTCTAAACCAATGCAAGCTGCAAGAATATTGCCCATTTGCACATCATTTATTAGCCTTTCATAAGAATTTTTCCCCCACTGAAAATGGTGGAAAACCAGAGTTGAGTGAAGACTTTAAAATCAGGCTCTGTGTATTTATGGAGAAACACTGTCTGGATGGAGAGATAAGGCACTGGGCCTGCTCTGGTGGGCATGCTTTGCTGGCAAGGAGACAGAACGGGATTTTTTAGTTTTACGGTCACAGCAGCTTCAGCTGATAACAGAGAAACATCCGTTTTCCTGTTGAGACGCATAGGCACTATATATGTGACTTGGAACTAAAAAGAAAAGGAAAAAAGTGTAAGGGCATGGTTAAACATCAGATAAATAACATACTTCTCTCTTTTTAGTGGCCACATTCTTGCTCCCTTCAGCACTAAATTGGACTGTTATAAAGATAAATCCAATTAAATACTAAGAGTTACCAGTATGTGACCTTAATCCAGCACCACTGACCTTGTAGGTATTTCAGTTCTGTTGAGATAATTGCCAGGAAAACAAATTATAAATACAGTTCATTACTACTGTAAGCAAAATCCACTGCAAAAGAAAGCAATTATTTCTGAGATGTATTACCTAAGGAATCCACCAGATCCCAAGTTCTTTCCATTATGTTCACTAGTCAAAATTCTAACATAAGCACTAAATCAAAAAATTCAAGTTTCCAAGGACTTCTCAGAACTTTAAACAGTGTCTTAAGAATGCATTTCACTGTGCACATTATAACCGATATCAGAGATAGTAATAAAAGCCTAATTTCTTTTAAAAAGAAAAAAAAGAATTGGTCACTTCAAAATTTATTAGCCTGTGATCGATGGTATTGGGATAATCCTACAAATTTTTATGATATAAAAGGACACATGCATACCCAAAAGGAGATTTTCAAAGGATGTTTCTTCTGGTTGAACTATTTTTTAATGACAATAATTACTTATTCTGGAGACACTTAACCACTAACAGTGGGATAATCTCAAGACATAACTGCACACTTTTAGAAATTTAAGCCAAAATTAATCAATCTATCTAATTTCTACTAAAGAAGGAAGAAAAATTCTCTGAAGACCATACTTTCTCAGAAGGCTATAAGTTTAAGATAGGTATAATTGGAAAGAAATTTATTAAAGGGCTGGAAATTATCCTCAAATTAAAACATTTACAGCCTAAAGCTGTAATTAGGGCAAAGGTAAAGGCAAAAGATTCACAAAGCAGTCCTGTCAGCTTCTGGCTGCTCCTTGGATGCTGTCTTTGTTAATTCTTTATCTCGATTCCCTTGTTAATTATGGGGGCTCCCCAAGGTTTAATAGCGACTCTTCTGCTTCTTTTCCTTCCCTTCTATTTTATTCATTCACTTATACGATTTTAACAATTCAGATAGAGATCGAGCTGACATTGATCGACGCCTTCTGACTGCTAAGCACTGTGCTAGGCACTTTGGGAGTTAACTGAAAACATCATGTGTTCAACGTCCCTGATTATCCCTTTCCATCAAATAGTTCCACATGACTTTCTCAGTTCTATGAAAAAACAATTCTGAATGTGGTGCAGTAGGAAGATAACTGGGAGTTAAGTGGTAGGATTCTTGACCCAGCTCTATCACTGATGAGCTGCATGCCCCTGGGCAAGTCACTAGATCTCCAGTCTCAGTAAAATAAAGATGTTTAACTAGATCAAGAGTTGCAAGCTGGTGGTCCATTGGACAAATCCAACCTGCAGACATATTTGCTTGGCTTGCATGATGACTTAAAAATCTAGATTATGTAAAAATCTCAATTTCTGTCTTGAAAAAGTATTATAGAAGATCTAAGCCCGATTTCTTTGATGGCAATAGTTGGCTGCAACCAAGCAGCAGTTGCCCCTTTAGGAAAGGCCTATATGCTCCTGTCCCCTACAGCCCCTAACATACCCTGTTGTATTACAAATGTTCCCCTCTACTCATTTACTTTCTATGACTTCCCAACGAGATGGCCAACTCCAGCACTAAGATGCATTGGTTTTACTTCTAAACACAGCTCATAATTTATTTTATTTCAGGCTCTCCCTACCCTAGTCTAGTATCATAAGCATATGTTTGAACTCTATATTAAACTTTTCAGTCTTAAATAAATTCATCTCTTTCATTGTGAACTACTCATCCCTTTCTAAATTCTATTTGACAATTTTATCACATGTAAATCCCCAAAACTTCAAAATCTTGCTTTTACCTTTCTCCATACTTTACTCAAAAGTAAATTCTATAAACCCCTTCTCAGAAATTACAGTTTTCATCCTTTTGTACTCAGGTCATTATACCCAGGCCAATATTTTTGCTAAGACTCTAACCAATTCATAAGAAAATAAGGACATCCATATAAGTCTATAAAGTTTCTAACACTTAGTGCATCTCCTAAAGAGGCAATCATGGATTTCAAAGGTTTTGTAGCAAAGGCTACAAATTACTATCCAGGAATCATTGTCTCCTCCTTCCTTTACAAAACCCAGATTTTATCTGGGGTGTCAATGTAAGCAGCTAAAAGCCTACATTTCCCAGACACTCTTGCAGCTAAGTGTGAGCATGTGACCAAGCTCTGGCCAATGAGATAAGCAGAAGTTTTGCATTGAAATTCTGAGAAAATTGCTTAAAGGAACCAACACAACTGGGAGAAAGTCTCTTTCCCCCTTTTGCCTCATTTTTTTCCTCCTGACTATAAAAGATGCGATGACTGGAGTTTCAGGAGTCATTTTGGAACAAGAGGTAATACCTTTGAGAATGGAAGCTATGTCTTCATATGGAAGAGAAAAATAACAGAAGCCTGGGTTCCCGATGACCACAAAACATCACACTAGTGTTTAATATGAAATAGAAATAAACTTCTTTTAAAACAACCATTGCCAGCTCCGGTCATTTCTATTATCACCTGAATCTAATTCTTACTAACAAAGGTAGACTCTCTTCTCCAGCTGGTCCACCTTCCTAGCACAGGTTAGTCATCCTTAACCTGAAAATCTGAAATTCAAAATGCTCCAAAATCTGAAATCTTTTGAACATTGACATGACGTCGCAAGTGGAAAATTGCACACCTTACGTCTTGTGATGGGGGCACAAAACAATTAAAAATATTGCATAAAATTACCTTCAGGCTATGTGTATAATGTATATATGAAACATAATTGAATTTGTGTTTAGATTTGGAACCATCCTCAAGAATCTCATTATGTATATGCAAATATTCCGAAATCTGGGGAAAAAATCTGAAATCTGAAATATGTCTGGGCAGAAGCATGTCGGATAAGGGACACTTGACCTGTAATTCGTCTCATTTTTTCTACTCAAGTCACAATGATCCTCCTTTTCTCAAAACTATTTATATCTTACCTTGTTTATGAAGACTTTTCAAATTAAGCGTGTCAAGCCCTTTCCACCCCACCTACACCAGGAAGCTCTCTGCCTCTTATATTGCAAGCTTCTTTCCTAGCTACTTTCTTAACACCAAGGCTGAAATGTTTTGCATAATGGATCAGAGTAAAAAAGCAGGAGAAGACCTTAGTGTTGGGGAAGAGGAGAGCTGGAAGCAGTCAAGGAAAGGGAGGATTAGGGAATGGAGAGGACTTCTGTTGATTCTCAATTTGTTGGCAGGAGTTTCTGTTTTGTTTTATTTTAATCCAAAAAGCCTCTGTAGCCCCTCAGCACAGAATGAACCATAAAAAAGACAAGTTTAGGGAAAGATTTTCCATTTGAAAGGGTCCAATTAGGGTTAGAAGAGGCACTGTCTACCACAAGGAACAAAATGAGAACTTTTCCCATAGGACATTTTTAGTATTTCTGTAAGGTTTAAGGTTGCCCTTGAGTTTGAAATGTAGATTGAGCCTCAGCACAACACCCAGAACTGACCTCCATTCTAACACAGCCCATGGTCTATAGGAGAAGATCCCTAGGCCTGTCTTTGTTCATCTTATGACTAGAGTCTTAAGAGTTTACTGATCTCAATATGCTTTATTTAAATCCCACTTCTGAGGTCATCTTTAGTTTCTCAGAAAATCATGAGATGCCTACCTGCAGGTGGCGAGAACCATAGGGCTGCCCTGCCTCTAACTCCTCTGCCCTCCCTGCCATTCTGACCTCATTATAGTAAAATCTATTACAATCATCTCTTTCATCATCTCTCCCATTAAAGAGCAGTTACTCTGTTGCCTGCCAGTCAAGTAGAATGTCATAAAGGTCACTATCAAAGAAAGTAAGATGATATAACAACATCCATAATAGAAAAAGAGAAACTAATGAGCCACTGGCCTTAATATGTTTGTGTATCCCAGGATCAGTCACATGAAATTCTTTGAAGTCTCCCCACCTCGAGTTATGGAAAAGAACATTTATTTGTTAAGTGAGTAGGCCTTCCTATTAATAAAATCCTCATAGGGAGTGGCATAGTTACTATATTTTATTCAGATTATAAAAGAATATCAGGGTTGGGTATGAATATCAGGATGTCCCAACATGTTTTTTTTTTTTTTTTGAGACAGAGTCTCACTTTGTTGACTGGGCTAGAGTGAGTACCATGGTGTCAGCCCAGCTCACAGCAACCTCAAACTCTTGGGCTCAAGAGATCCTCCTGCGTTCAGCCTCCCGAGTAGCTGGTACTACAGACGCGAGCCACCACATCTGGCTAATTTTTGTTTGTATTTTTAGTTGACTAATTTTTTTTCTACTTTTAGTAGAGACGGGGTCTCACTCTTGCTCAGGCTGGTCTCGAACTCCTGACCTCAAGCAATTCTCCTGCCTTGGCCTCCCAGAGTGCTAGGATTACAGGCATGAGCCACCACGCCCAGCCAGTCCCAACAGGTATTATAACTCAGCATAGAAAATATGCAAGGGGGTGGAGATGGTCCGAGACCCAGGTCACTGGTGGTATCAAGCAGGCTGTCAGCAAGTTGCAAGCCCAGCCATTAGACTGAAGGTCCCAGCCAAGACTCTAATCACTGGCAGGGTGCATTAGTTAAGCCCTATTTCAAGAAATTCAAGATACATAAAGTCCAACACGAATTTGTTTAAGAAAGTAGAAAATATTAATAAATTGGCTTAGAGTTGGCTTAAGACAATTCCACTCGCTGCTTGAGAGGACTCCAATGATGTTACCAGATGTTCTCCATCTGTCCGCCTCTGCTTGGCTCTGCTCCCCTTCGTTAGCTTCATTTTTTAACACAGTCTCTTTCAATGTGACATAAGTGGTTGCTGAAGCTCTAGACCATACAGCTTCTTATATCTTAGACCATAAAAATTAAAGCTTGTTTCCTGGTAGATTCTACAAAGTGTTCTTCTTCTGATTCTGACAGAGGCTGCTTGGGTCACATGCCTAGCCTTGAGCCAATGGCAAGGGCTTGTGAAACATGAATGACAGAGCTGGGGCACGTGTTCCAGCCCTGCAAGTGGGGCAAGAATGGGATATTTGCAAAGAAGGCAAAATGGACAACAGATAGCTGTAAATAAACACTCACTACACAAGCATATTGGACCCTGATTCTGGAGAGCAAGTACATGGACAAGAAACAAAGAAGGGGCACCCATAAAAGCAGGAAATAGAAATAATTTTATCAAAATTGCTAACAAAGTTGAAGCCTAGTTATCAAAACAGGGACATGAAATCGGCAGCAAAGAAACAGTAAGAAGTGATTTGGGTAAAACTCTATAACTCCCTCATGCTAAGGTCAGGATTTATCTTAGTTTTGGGTAAGGATATAGTCATGTCACCCTATCAATGACAAGGGGACCACCTCAGGGGCAGGACCTAATATTCTTCTGCTGAAAAATGGAGTGCACATAAGCTGGGTCCAAAGTGAGAAAGATTAGCTTCATCCAGCTTTACTTAAACCCTTGGTCAGTTCATTTCCTTGGCAGTAACGAGTATGAGGAGAAAGTACTCAGATTCTCAGCTTTCATGGCTCATGGAAAAGTCCTTTTGAAGAAAGCAGTGGTTCCATCCAAGGTCATGAAATTGTTAAAATCATGTGAGTTTTGCCCAAACTGTAAAATAATAAATAAATGAATTAGACCCAGCAGGTAGGAGAACATCTAAATGCCTCAGTTTGGATTCTGAATGTGTTTCTTATCCCAATTCCTACTGAGAGATGCAATTCAAAAGCTTGAGAGAGAAGGACACTCAGTGACCAGCCTTGTGTATCAGCTAGGGGCTGCCTGATAGATGATGACAGCCTCACCCCTCTCCTGGGGAGCATCATGACAGGTCTGGATACTTGAAGTCATCAGCTGCCAGAGGCGAGATTCCAAGCAGCTATTGCCAGGCATGGACGAAACAGAGACTCTCGTGAGCAGGCAGCATGTTACACCCCAAGAGCAGCAACTGAATGGGGCACAGAAGCGGGTAAGCTGTGTTCTGATCCTGACTCCCACACAAAGCTCAAATCCAGCATAAGCATGTACATGCTTACTACCAGCAGAGCTTTAAAGAGAACTGTCAGGGACTCTTGTTTTCCAGGGCTCTTCCCAACTGGACTTTCTGTCTTTTGCTGGAACAGATTCTCCAACTCTCCCTGGGACAAAGAATGTCCCTGTTCCAACTGGTCACTGCTGATTGCACTTTATCCCACAGTTCTACATGGAAGATCTGAATTCCATTCTAACAAACTTATTTTTAATTTAACATTCCTATTCTAACTAGATTTGGTTTTATATGCCCAGATGGGTTTGAAAAATAGAGTAGTCTTATGCTAAACATGAGTATATGCCATGGTAAAATGCACCAGTACTCCTTGTCCAAATAGTAAGTTCCTGCCATGCTTAAAGTTGGATCCATTTCCAAAATCCCTTGCAAATTCAAATTATTTAGTACATACATTGATTAAATTATTAAAACATGTATTGACGTTTAATTTGAATGAGTTTTTGTGTTATGCCACCTAACAGGTGGCATATTCATTCAAGACAGAAACAGAAAATTAAATAATTTCTGCACCTGCATAGCACTTTCCTCACTCCTTACCTGAGGCCATATGGCCACCGTCTGCATTCTCTGCCCTATTCTGAATGCTAGGATCAGTCCCCTTCTAAGACAGGGTAACTATTGTGAGCCACTTGGGTCAGTACTAAGCCACGCTTGCTGTCCGTCCCACCCAACCCAATCACATAAGCGGGCTTCTGAGAACCAAACCCAGGCTTGATCTTACATTTCCTGTAGATTCACCAAGACTGAATCCCTAGGTTGACAACATGCCCTATGCTTCAATTCCTCTAGACTAGAAGTTCTGCCCTCTTCTTGCCAGTTGCTTCACCAGTTCCCAAGGATTCGGTTTTTCTACTAGCAACCAGACCTCCTTCATGCTCTCCAAATGCTTCTTCCTGGACACCTCATTGCTTTGCTCCACCTGCCTGTCAATATATTCTTACCTTCTCTAGATAGCCTGATGCCTCTGACTTGCTAAGAAACCACTTGTATCCACTGTCAATTACAATGTTATAGGATATCATGTTCCATCCACCTGGCTAGAACTTTCTTGCTCCCCTGAAGCTTGGCCAGGGCCTGTCTTACCTATAACTGTGAATTCTGCCTTTTCTGGCCACTTCACTATACATAGGTCTGTCTTGTATATAGCAAGGTACTCAATAATGATGTTTATTTGCTTTGTTTTATAACCTCAAATAATTGAAAATGGGAAAATGATCATCTTATTGTGAGCCTGAATATGTAGTATTTCCAAATACCTGAAGCCAAGAATTATTTTCCTTTTCAGACCATAAAAGAACATATTAATTTATTTCTTGTCCAAACACTAATTTCCCCATCATGTAGATCAGCATTCTCAAGCTTTGCCACTAAAAAAAGCCCTTGTTTTGTGGGACAATAAATTCATATTTCATGGGTCATAGTTGCTTTCCTATAAGCTAGAAATGTCTTTGAATGCTAACATTTTATTTCAAAAATAAATAAAAATGTAGCTTCTATCTCATAATATATACATTTTTGCATTTGATATATTTAATTATTTACCATTAAGTAGAATTATAGCCACTTCAAGGATGAGGATAGAGTTTATTTTGTGGTTTCATACATCCCTTCATATGCATTTCTGTTCCTGAACCATGTACTTTTGCCCTAGTTTGATAAATGATAAAGCAAGTAGATAAATATTAATATATATATATTTTTTGAGACAGAGTCTTGCTCTGTCACCTAGGCTAGAGTGCAGTGGTGTCAGCCTAGCTCACAATAACCTCAAACTCCTGGGCTCAAGTGATCCTCCTGCCTCAGCCTCCCAAGTAGGCGGGACTGCAGGTGCACACTATCATGCCTGGCTAATTTTTTCTATTTTTAGTAGAGACAAGGTCTCACTCTTGCTCAGGCTGGTCTCGAACTCCTGAGCTCAAGCAATCCTCCCACCTCGGCCTCCCAGAGTGCTAGGATTACAGGTGTGAGCCACCATGCCCAGCCAAGATTAATATTCTTTTCAGAAGAAAATCTTAAAATTTATTGGAATGAACATAAATATGACTAAGTCCACCTCCTTCAGCCTCCTTAAAAACTATTAATACCTTATTTTCTCTTTCCCCATGTCCCTTATGAAACAGGATAGTTATATGTCCCTAAAACTATAGTGAAGTTAAAAAGCTTCTTTTTGTTGAAGTTTCTAAAGGAAAATGGCAATTTCCAGCAACCTCAAATAAAGTGAAATATGTGATGTGATTTTTATTCCTAACTTTACTGAAAATCCATTAAATCCATGTACTCACTTTTGAACTACATCCATGTCAGTAATTAGTAATATCAATACAAACTTTTTTAAAACTTTTTTTTAATATTTCATCTTTGGTCCCTACCTTTCAGAGGAAAAAATTATTAAGCACGACATACTTGAAGTAAAATGTAACTTTATTAACTTTGATTAAGACACTTTTGGCGCCCATTAATTAGGAAATTTTTGTATCAATTAAGATCTTCAAATAGATAATATAGTCCAAAAATGTTACAGCAATGAAAATTTGATGAACATTTACACAGAAAATATAAAATGAATGTCAATTGACCTGGGAGTGTAGTTCTTTAAAAATGAAAAGGCAGTTTTTATTATACAGTGAAGTTTTACAGAACTTTACGGAACTTTACAGCATGAAAAGAAGCATTACAACGTGGTGGGCTGGGAAGAAAGGAAAGAGTGATCAGAATGGCAGATTCCGCAATTCAGATCATAATCCTAGAAGAGTCCTCAGGTCCTTGTTGGCCTCATCATGTCCTCGAGTATTGGACACAATCCCCTTTGCAGAAAACAGGAGAAGAGGGATAAAGGCCTCTTTGAAAAAGCACAGATAAAGGGATCTCTGGAGGATTTCTGAGCTCTTGAAACAAGCTTCATGGCAGCAGCTCGACTTAGCTTCCTGCTGCAGTGAAGGTGCTGAAATATGAAATAGGGGTAAAGCATTGGGGCTATTTGCAAGTTCGTGCTTAAAATTTGATTTCCCAATTCAAGAATACAGTTGATTTAGAATTCAATTAAAATAGTGCTTTAAAGGTGCCCTGCAAAAGAGTTCAGTGCGTTAAGTAGACATCAACAACTTTTGCTCTTCCAAGTGGTCTCATGGGCGGAGATGTAGAGCAGAGACCATCACCCCCAGTGTTAAAGACAGAAAAATGTCTACAGAATACAGTATCTCACCAATGGCCATACTCTCAGAAAATATCATTAAAAGTTATGTATGGAAATTGCTTCTTAGGTCAGTATTCAATCATCCATATTATACCACTTACCATTTATTTTTAAATTTTAATAAATCAAGGTAATGCCTTCTTTGTTGTTATAAAATCCCTCTCCCATTCCAAACAATTGCACGTTTTTCTCCCGTGGAAGTACATACTCGAAAAACAAACAAATAAGCCTGAAAAGCAGACAATAGGGGAAAATGTATAAAGTAGCATAAAATATTTATTACAGAGATCTACCAGCTGTATCTGTCTTAGGGCACTTTGGATGTGTGGCTCTATGTTCTCTTATTTCCCCACTTCTCAGTTTCCATCAATTGTAAGACATGTCAACTTAACAACACCTTTTGGGGAAATGAATACACAATTAAATTACAGACTAACTGACAAATACTAGACAATTTTTATTGTCTAGTATTGTAACCCTTTTATTCTTCAGTATGAAAATCAGTCTGAGCATAAGAGCTTTTCTAATTCAAAAGCCTAAAGATTCTTCATCACCACTTTTGGCCATCAATCATTTTCATACCATCATCACGGCACACTGTTCATAAGCCATACTTTCAAATCTTTTCCTATTTAGCAACTTCAGTATTGATAGTATAATTTTAAGTGTTTAATCTGTACTTCCCATTTAATTAAATTTGTTGGGTTTTTTATATCCTTATTGAAGTAGTTACTAAAAGTTAAACTTTTCTTGAAAGTCACCTGGAAGCTGGTGATGGGTGGTGGATATTCAGCAATAGGTCCTTCATGACACAGGAATTTTTCCTGCAAACCTGTCCTAGCTTGAAAAGAAAAAAGGAAGCTCTATCCAAGAGTATTAATAGTAATTTCTACTACCTAATTCTACTGCCTGGGATTTGACAATCGTCTACATTCACATCCTTATTCAATGCTGCACCACGGTATGATATTTTCAAAGGCATTTACATGACACATGGTGTCATCAGTACAAGTAACATAGCTGTGTGACCATGAGATGAACTAATACCTTCTGTCCATGGACAAGTTTATATATGCACAGGAAATGTGTCCTAAGTTTTAGCACTGTTATCGTTGGTTAGGTAGTTTCTTTTGCTATTAATTGAATAAAATGTCTCAGTTCCAGGAACTACTCTGTAACATAGACCTAAAGGGAACTTATTGGGACATTATGCAAAATGATAGCATTTTGTTAATGGACCGTAAGCTATAGATATCCTCTATGGAAGACTGACCAGCCTCTGTCTGGCAAAATTCCCCTTTTCAGGAGGTGTGGTAGACAGGATTTTCAAGATGGCCTCTTTAAAAAAATGCCCTCCCCTAGTCCCCAGAAACTGTGAATATAAGATAACACACACATGAATATGTTTTGTTACAACACCAAAGGGACTTTGCAGATGTAATTAGGGTTACTAGTCAGTTGACTTTAAGATGGAAAGGTGATCCTAGACTATCTGGGTAGGCTCAGTGTAATCACATGAGCCCTTAAAAGCAGGAGACTTTTTCTGGCTTGCAGCAGAGAGGAAGGCAAAGGGGAAGCATAAGAGATTGGAAGCAGGGGGAGAATTCAACTTTCCTGGCTTAAAGTTAAGTAGGGGGGCACATGAAAAGCATTCAGAGGGCCCTTGGCTGAGTGGACCCTAGCTGACAGTCAGTAAGGAAATGGGGACCTCAGTCCCATATCGCAACAATCTGAAAGAACGGGGAAATGGATTCTTCCCCAGAGCCTCTAGGTAAGACCCCAGCCTGGAAGGTCACTTGATCTTGGCCTTGTGAGGCCCTGAGAAGAAAGCCTAGTGAAACCGACAGACTTCTGACCTACAGAACCATGGGTGTTGTATTAACTACGGGTTTGTGATAACTTGTCATGACAGTAACAGGAAACTAACACAGGCAGCCTGCACACGGAGCAGCAAGAGAGGATGGAGATCATTGTCGAGTAAGCCCGTCGGGCAGAGCAGCCCGACGATCAAGGGGATGGCTGGTGTCCCAGCTAGTTCACCTCCACCTACTAGAGGAATAGATAACCACGTAACCAGTGAGACATGCACATGAGCCACCAGGGTATAGCTATCTGTACCTATGATTAAAGTTTCGTAGGGTTCTCTTTTTAGGAAATAGGTACATAAAACTTATTCTTCTAAATCTGAATTTTTAAGTGGATATTATTTTTAAAAAAGAATTATTCCCAGTCCAGAATTTAAGAAGTCAAAAATCCTGAAGATCCACATCAACATGGTTTTGTTTAATGCTGTTTTGGGCTAACTCAGCCTACATAAAATTCAACATATATTATGCCAGGCATTTTCCCACTTTCTCAATGATTAATGTCAATTCATTTTACTAATATCTTCATTTTTTACCCAGCCTTACCCCCAAAACAACTATTCCCTCTCCCGGAGGAGCAGACATTTGTCCTATTCATCTGGCATAGATTAAATGACCTCTACTAGGAGCCAAAACATTTGACTAGGAACTGAAGTTGATCAAAGATAAAATCCTTCTTTCAAGGGGATTCAAGAGAAATAGTACGGAGGACCCAAAACAAGAAAATATTCACTTATTGAGCTGTTACAAGTCTTGAGAAGAAACCTGGAAGCTGGAAACTGGGAGATAAATAGTTTGCAGAGGTTTAAAGAGTCATAGTGCAGAGACAGAATGGAAAACCCTGTCATAGCCTCATGAGAAATACTGTGTATTTGTTTAATTTTTTAGTTCACTTTTAAAATAGACCTCTAGATATAAAAATGGTAGACAGGTATGATGAATAAATTTCAGAAATGAAAAACACAGGTGAGGAAAATACCAAGTGTTACAATTTCATCTACACACAGCTCAGCCTAATCAAGAAGGAAAATCAATCAGAAGGCATTTGATCTGTTTTCTTGATACCATTAGTTCTATAGCTAATCCAGCAACTTAGGAGCTGGGGTTTGTTTTTCTTACTTGTGTTATTAATTTATTAGTGCAAATTTACACCTGTCAACATAGATTTACAGCCGTGGAACTATCTACCACAAATATTACAGCCTTCAAGGACACTCGGTTAAGAGCTTGAAACTCTTAAATTGCTTTAACATTTGCTAATATATTTCAGTTTTACTTATATGAAAAGATAAATAGCCAGAGTCCTGCTAGAAAAAAAATATTTTGGTAATACTTCTGATTTTCCTCCTGACTTTTCTTACAAATTCTGAAGTTATTTTTATCTGTGAATCACTGCTTCCAATACCAACTAACGATGATGGTAATTCTGTCCACATGGAACATTGCAGAAAACAGGGCAAAATTCCACTCCCTACCTTGGAGCAGTTTAAATGCAAAAAGATTCACGTGCTTTACAGTCTTACCCATTCAGTTTCTTTGCAGCATTTTTATGGTAAATGCACCTGTCAGCATTGCAGGCATAAGAAAGGGGATTCATATGCTTGTGACTGAGCTGTGACATCAACAAAAAACATGAAAGACTCCTGCCCACAAGAGGTATTCAAGGCAGTGGACAGGAGAATACACTGAGTTTGGCTCATGGGCCAGCTTCCATTCCATCACTCCTCACCTAACCTAGGCCTTCATCATCACTTGCCTGCGTAAGTGCAATAGTCTCCCAACTGCCCTACTGTCCACTACAATTATCACAAATAACTTTCCTACTGTATACAGTCTCAATCAAAATGTTTTGTTTTGGATTACATTGTGTCTCTGATTACAAGCATTCGATGGCATAAGAAACAATGAAAAAAATTCAAACTCAGTAAAGTACTAGAGAAACCCATGTCTTGCCCTCTGCCTACCTCTCTCTCTAGCCTCTTCCCTGTCATCCCCTTACCTGGCCATTGTAATGTATGATCCAACCGTCCTGAGCTATTCGCCATTATGCAGCACACCTGGCTGTGTTTCATACCCCAGTGACTTCTTGTTGCCTGGAATGCTTTCTTTTCTCCTCCCACCTCCCCTTACCCCAACCTCCACAGGTAGACAAGACCATCTCCTGCTGTGTGTTGCCCTCTGTCTACCCTCTGTGGACTTCCATGAGACCCCTTATAATGGGTGAGGAGGTATCTTTCTTTTCACATCTGTCTCTCTGTAACAAGCTACAATAAGGCAGAGGCCATGTCTCCTTTTCTGTATTTCCCAGAACTGTCTTCAAGGGCATTTAAAACATTGCTAGAAATAGAAAACCCATACATGAAACAATTGCAAATACCAAGCAACAGTATGCAAGGAAGTGCTGAGGTATGTGCATTTTTCTCTGAGCACACTGAAAGTTCTGTGAAGTCACATGGTGTGGTGGAAAGAGTTTTAATGTGGGACAGACCTGAATTCAAATCCGACTCTCCTAGCTGTGTGAGTGCACATACCTTAGTTCGTTTCCCAACAGTACCTACCTCACAGAGTAGTTGTGTAAAGATTAGATGAGATATGTGACAATCCATCACAACAGTTGCTAAGAAAATACCCATTTTTGCCCCTTTTACCCGAGAAGGGAGGGTGATTATATTAATATGTGCTAAACTACTCAAGCACAACGTCTTAAAGGAGATGAGATTTGAGCTTGACCTTGAATAGCAAGAAGGATTTGTACAGATAGGTTTTGACAGAAAGTGTCATCCATATGGAGGAATAGCTTGAGCAAAGGCAGTTGACCTGCTTAAAACTCTTCCCAGATGTACCTGAGATCCAGCTTTCAGATGCTGTTTCACTCTCACAGCAATATGTCCCTCACAGCAACATGAGCGTAATTATACATAAACATAATCCAGCTTCAAAACCCAAGAATATTGTAATTTAGAGAAAAGACATAAAATAGTAGTTATGGTATTTAGAAAAGACTCATTCTTTAGTGGAAGAGTGTTCCCAAAAATGATGTCGAGGAGTATTGGGCTGTTCACTCGTTTGCACAGAAGTACACATTAGACTAACAGACAGCAGAGCTGGCACGACAACATCTACTACATTTAAACAAACACAGGGTAGGTAATAATTTCCATGTGTGGATGGTTTGAGTGTTAACAGAGCAGTCTAAAGCAATCTCATTTACTTTTATGGTTAAGTATTCAAGAAGCATCTTTTTTTTTTAACATCTGAATGTTTTCATGGCTGAAGGGGAGCCAGTATAGCCTGGAAAACAATTTACAATGATGTGTAAAGTAGTTACATTTTCCAACAAGTCTGTTTGCTCAATTATTCCTCCTATATTAATAGCTCTTAGTGACATTTGATGTATAATAGTCCCAATCCAATCACCCACTTCAGCTGGAGGAGAGCAAATGCTATCCAAATGGAAGAGAGTCCAAGTTTGAAGTTGATTAAAAACTCAGGGCTTTGTGCTGACCAGATCATCGGCTTGCGTTTGCTGTCGTTGAGAAAGAGTGCTGCCCCAGGCTGGCCGGCTATCATTCTAATGTCAGTTCACTTTGTTTCAAATCTGTAGCTTGGTTTGTGCTATCAGAAAACCAGAGCAATTGATTCCTTTCAACTTCTGTTGAGATAAGTGGAACAATGTGTAATTTGGTTTAAGTGGAAAAAAAAAAATCTAGATTGTAGGAAAAGGCTTAAGAAAGGGAAAAGACACGAATGGCAATTTTCACAATAGCTTGAACACAGTAGGAATTTAATAAATTTAAAGAGAATTATAGAAAATTGAAATTTAAAAACCCAAAGATAACAGAAAGTGAAAGAATGCCATGTCGATGGTGAAATACTCATTTTCAGTGCCAATCGTGTTTGGTTTTCATCATATGTGAGTCACTGCAATGGGCTCTGAACTGTATTCCCGGCTTACGCTCTTGCCCCTGTAGTCTAATCTACACACAATGTCCACAGTTATTCTTTTTAAATGCTAAGTCAAATCCTGTCACTTCTCTGCTCAAAGTTCTTTAATGGCTTCCAACCTCATTTGGAATAAAATCTAAAGTCTTCACCAATACCCACAAGTTTTCCTGAACTTTCCAGCTTCACCCCTCACCCTCCTGTGCTTAGTCCAACAGAGGGACACTTTGAACCTCACAAAACACTAAGCCAGCTCCACCCCGCTGTCCCTCACCCTGCCCCGGCCTGACTTTTGCCTCATTCTGGTCTCTGCTCAAATGTCACCTACTCAGAGAATGCTTCCCTGACTGCCACAGCCACTGTGGAGGCCCCATCACTGTACACCCCTTTGCCCTGCTCGTTCCTCTTAGCAGTTATCGCTCCTGCACATTAGATTATTCGTCTAGCTGTTTATCGATTTGTCTGTCCTACCCATTAGAATACTGGCTGCAATATGGGGAAGGCTGTATGTAGCAATCAAAAAATATTGTGGAAGGGAGGGACAGAGGTTCCCTTGTCTTACCACTCAAATGTTTGTGTCTTTGCTCCTCAAATAACTGGACGTGTAGACTAGATAGCAACTGTTTATCACCCTTGATTCGTTTTTTAGAGACAGTAACATCAGGGAAAAAGCATGAGATTGAGAAACGAAGAGACTGAGATTTAAAT
This sequence comes from Propithecus perrieri, assembly GCA_963574695.1. Taxonomy (NCBI): domain Eukaryota; kingdom Metazoa; phylum Chordata; class Mammalia; order Primates; family Indriidae; genus Propithecus; species Propithecus perrieri. The sequence goes on from CAUYRB010056591.1 coordinate 24,110, forward strand.
CCCATCTCCATCGTTAAGCAGCTTTTTGACTTTGGACAAGTTTCTTAACCTTTCTATTGAACTCTATCAAAACTTTAAACATCCATTGTGTATTGGGATAGGCACTGGGGACACCTCAGAAAAACTGAGAGAATTAAATTCATTGACTTCCATTGAAAATAACTTGGCAAAAGATGCATAATCGATCAATACTAGCTCTCTGCCCCCAGCCCCTCCACTCCATCCTACTACCTTCCTTACATGCCCAATAAATGCACCCAGGATTAGCAAAAGGAGGAGCGGCTGCTGTAAGACTATAAAAGCCGATAATGAGCAAACAGAACTCAGGTGAAAGCACTTTGAGAACAGTAGCATGATATACAACTAAACCGAAGGAATTATGATTCCCTGGGTAAAAACTTACTATAGAACCAGGTCTCTGTGTCCTGAACTTCTAGTCAAGTAAATTAGCTTGAGGGCAGTCCAAGTAAAAAGGACTCTGGGGTAAAGAGTAAGTCAAGTGAAGATTCAACCAGGAAAAGAAGACAAAGAGTTTTTCAACTGGAGTGACTACAGGTGAGAAAACATCCTAGAATGCCAAGGGCCTGGATGTCAGGGTGTAGACTGGCCAGAGGCTCCAGGAAGTGCTCTATCAGGCTCACAGCAACGAGAGTTTCCATCTTTGTGGGAGAAGAAATGGAAGCAGGCGACGCCAGAGACAGGCCCACCACTCTCTGTGGCCATCTTTCCTGCTGCCTTGGAGCCATATTCAAGCCCTAGGAAGAACAGCACAGATGATACAGTGAAAATCGCCCCACCAATTGACAGAGGTGAGTGAACTATAAGCAACAGGAGGAGTCTGTTCATATTTATCATGAACCTATATGGACTCTCCCTAAATCACACAGCACTGCAGGGAAGAAAGCTAACATTTCTGTGAGTTCTTGAAATATGTTGGGTCTTCTGGTAAACACCATCATATACGTTATCTCATTTTTATCCTCACAGTAATTCAAGCAAGCTTTATTATCCCCATTTTCCAAAGGAAATAAACTTAGACTAAGGAAGCTGTTGAAAGTATTAAAGCCAGAAATAGTGTTTAACCCCAGCTCTTTATTAAAAAAAAAAAAAAGAAAGAAAGAAGTATCTCTTGCACTTATAAATAGAACTTTATAATTTACAAAAGTGTTTTTCTTAGGTAGATAGTTAGGATCTCTGACAAGGATCTTCCCTGTCTTGAGCAATTCCCCCCTTCCCCCTGCCGACCCCCATGAGCTTTTGGAGAGGGAGAATTCAGAGAGAGGGAGAGAATGGGTCAGTCAGTCAGTGAGTCGGTCTGTCTCTCTTCCCTTGTGGAGACAGACCCATTTTGTTCCACGGTAAAGAACTGTTCATGTGAAACTGCTTCCTGCCTGAGGTTACTCTGTCGCATTGGCCCTACTGGTGATTTTCCAAGCAGGAAACCAGAAGACCAGGATAATAGTCTGAATTTGACACTTTGGTGTGTCTGGTCATTCTTTGGCCAAGCGAGCACACCAAGAACCGAGGGCAGACTGCCTCCCTGACATTTTCATGAGCATTCCCCTAAATTGATCTTCACGCACACACCTTCAAAGACAAATAATACAGTATTATTCTCTCTAAATAACAGAAACGCTGAGGCTCAGAGCAATGGAGTGATCTTTATCTAAAACTGCACAGCAAGTAAGTGGCATAATTGGGACTTGGACCCACCTCCCTAATTCTGAGGATAGTGCTCTTTCTGCTAAGAGATGATTTCTTTCTTTTCAAAAGAGAACAAGATTTGTTTGTGTAAACCATATATATTTTTACATTTGAGCCTGGAAAGAACATGGCTCCCATCTAGAACTTCTTAATACCCCAGGCTCCATGAGTTACCTGAGCTAACACAAGCTATTGATACCTCAAAATCTCAATGGCTTAATACTGTAAAAACTTCTCACTCAGGTAAAAGTTCTAAGGAAGTACTCCAGATACATGGTAATTCAGAGACCCAAGCTCCATTCACCTCTTACTTGGGCCTCTGCAGCCAGGCAAAGGGGAAAAGAAATGGGCACACATCACTTCACTTCCATGCTACTGGGAGAACTAGTCACAGGCCATTCCTGGATGCAAGTGGGCCAAGTCGTCCCGTCTGTGGCTGCACCACTTCACATTAACACCTTCACACTATGAAAAGCAGAGCATGAATTGCAAGTGAATAGCTAGTTATCTCTGCTGTATCCTACTAATATAAACAATGGTGAAACAAAAAAAATGGCTGTGAGATAATTCCTTAAAGTCAAGTGCCAGCTTAGATTGCTTAACATAGCCACAAGCAAGGATTGTATTTTTGAATATTATTTGCTCCTGCTGCTGTATATTCTCCTGAAATATACAAATAATAACAAATAAATGTGCATCTGTCCCCAAGGATAGTGTATTCTTATCCACCAGGGAATATGAGATCACCTGGAATGCATGTTAAAAAAATGTAGATTTCTAGGACCCAGACCCAGCAATTTTTATGTAAATGCTTCTGATGCCTCAGGCCCACAGACCATACTTTGTGAAATATTGGCAAAGAACCACAGTTATTTCATGACTGCTGATTATACAATGGCTGCTTAATGTTAGATTGGAGAAAAGTGAAATGCATCAGCCATCCAACAACCTTACAAAACCCCGGCAGAAGTTAGCTCCAGGAAGGAGCAGGAAATCTCTGCGGTTTCAAATTTTCCACATTCAAGCATGTGCCCACTCCCACAAAGGGTTTGTTTTGCTATCCAGGTTCTATTTCCTGGTCTCCTTGACACTGTGGAAACAACTTGGCCCTTCACAAAGACTCAGCTAACTTCAAATGGCAGGAGTTAGCTCACAAGGACAAAGGGGACAAAGATGGATTGGGCAGATCTAAGACCTAGAAAAAATAATATCTGTATTTAATAACTTCTATTTTATCTACAACACTGCAGCTCTCTCTGGAGCAGGGAGAAACTAAGGTATGTATTATAGGCTGCTATGAAACAGTTGTTGTTCATTAACCTTGTATAACATGACATCCGATTCTTCCTTAATACAGGTAACAAATCATTTCTCATATCAAGTGGTTGCCCCAGAAGTCTTCAAACTATTTTAAGCCTAGTGCTGTGCCCTAGAAATCATCCTGAATGTTATCAGTGATGATCCTGAGGAATTCAAGAACAGTCAGTCAAAGAAAGTAATTCAAAGTATTTTCCACTTTGGGAGTCTTAAAAGACCTTTTATTGGAAAAACAGAAAAATAAGTTAAGATTTAGAATGCTTGGCTTCATCCTGATTGCCAAGTTTTTCAATTGTTTATTGAACTAGATGGTATAAAAAAGGAAAAGAAAAAAAGAGAGCACCTGAATGTGAGCTAGGACAAGAGGCTGGGGACAAAATCAAAGCCAACATAATTGATTAGACCTGCAGCAGGGCCTGGCAAATGTGGGGAGGCAGGAAGTCGTGGTCTGGTTACACCACCATTCTCCCACCCACTCAGGGGTCTCCACAAGCATGACACTTTAGATAAGGCTCCAGTCTCGAGAGCAGTGGAGGGTAACCCAGTAAGATATACACACCCTCCTCAGAGCCCGGGGAAACTCAATTCTCCAATATGGTGGATCCAAATTATAATATTATCGTTGAGATTCAAGCTCCCTAAGCTCATGGTCTCACCACACCCCCAGCACTCACAACCATTATCCTCCACCTGCCTTATAGCTCTAATCAGACAAACCTACCACTATGTGGCTTTCCTCTTGCGCTGTCTCCAACATACCTGACATACTAATGTCACCAAGTTTCTCTCTTCTTTCATGAGTAATTTTAATTTTCAGACCTTCACCAAAAGCCCTAGGTGGGTTACCTGCTCCTCCAGGTCACTGACTCCAGAATCAACCTGGTCTTCTCCATCTTCTTTGTATCCCCACATCCATATAATAGCCAAACTGGGCAATATCTTCTACCACTCCACCTCTCATTTCCCCAGTCACTGAAGATTGAGGCATGGCTCTTGTTCCCTTAACAGTGTCCTGTCTGTGCTCCCTGCCTCCAGTTTCTCCTTACACCAATGTACCCTGAAAACTATGCTCAGACTATTTGGTAAATAAGTAACCCTTACCATTACAATCCTGGAGAAGGTGGATGCTACTGATTACATTAATGGTTCCAATTCTTCACCTCTCCTTGAATCCATGTTCTTTACCATATAAATCTGAAGTTCCCTCCCACATAGATTCGGAGTGTGGTCATGAGACTTGTTTGGGCAATAAAATGCTTGCTTGAAAAGCATTTGCACAATTGACCTTGCTTGCTCTTGCCCCTGTACAGTTGCCATGAGAATATGTATGGGCTGGCCTACAGGACAGAGGCATGTGAAGAGCTGAGTGGCCCCAGTAACTCCAGCAGGAGCAATCTTAGACTAGCCAAAAGCCCAACACCAGAAATATGTGTGATCCCAGCTAGAGACCAAACAATCAATTAAGTCCAGCCTAACTCACCAACCCACAGACTAATACACATTTATTGTTTCAAGCCAGTGGTTTGTGGGGTGATTTGTTATGAGGCATTACTATGGCAACAGATAGCCAATACAACAATACATAATACAATAAGTGATTTCAAAGGATACCCCACAACATCTTGATCAGAATTTTTTTTTCTTCCAATTTTCCCAGCACCATTTATTGAATAGGGATTCTTTTCCCCAGTGTATGTTGTTGTTTGCTTTGTCAAAGATCAGTTGTGTATGTGGATGGTTTTACATCTGCATTCTCTGTTCTGTTCCACTGGTTGATGTCTCTATTTTTGTGCCAATATCATGCTGTTTTGATTACTATATCCTTGTAGGATAGTTTGAAGTATGGTAATGTGATGCCTCCAGTTTTGTTCTTTTTAATTAAAATTGCTGTGGCTATTTGGGCTCTTTTCTGATAACAAACAAAGCATAGAATTATTTTTTCTAGGTATGTGAGATATGATGTTGGTATTTTGATGGGAATTGCATTGAATCTATAAATAATTTGAGGCAATATGGATATTTTAACAATGTTGAGTCTACCAATCCATGAGCATGATATATTTTTCCATTTGTGCCATCTGTAATTTCTTTCCTCAGTGTTTTATAGCTCTCTTTGTAGAGATCTTTCACCTCCTTTGTTGAGTATATTCCTAGGTATTTTATTTTCTTTGTAGCTATTGTGAATGGTATTGAGTCTTTGATTTGACTCTCAGCTTGACTGGTATTGGTATATAGGAATGCTACTGATTTTTGTACATTGATTTTGTAACCGAGACTTTGCTGAATTTGTTTACCAATTCCAGGAGTCTTTTGGTAGGGTTTTGGGGGTTTTCCAGATAAAAGATCACATCATCAGCAAAAAGCAATAGTTTGACCTCCTCTGTCTCAATTTGGAAACAATTTATTTCTTTCTCTTGTTTGATTGCTCTGGCTAGGACTTCCAGCATTATGTTGAATAGAAGTAGTTACAGTGGACACCTTTGTCTTGTTCCAGGACTTAGGGGAAATGCTTTAAACTTTTCTCCATTCAGTATGATTTGTGGGTTTGTCATATATGGCTTTTATAATCTTGAGATATGTTCTTTCTATGCCTGGTAGAGGGTTTTTATCATGAAAAGGTGCTGGATTTTGTTGAATGCTTTTTCTACATCTATTGAGATGATCATATGGTCTTTGTTTTTGCTTCTGTTTATATGCTGAATTACATTTATTGATTTCCATTTATTGAACCATCCTTGTATCCCTGGAATGAAGCCCACTTTGTCCTGGTGGATTATTTTTTTGGAGTGCTGTTGAATTCAGTTTGCTAGTATTTTATTGAGAATTTTTACATGGGTGGTTTTACACTGGTGGGTGTCTATTGTGCTGTTCCATGTATAATGCAGTTCTGAATATTTCCTGCAGGGCAGTCTGTTCTTGATAAATTCCCTCAGTATTTGCTTGTGTGGAAAAGTATTTCTCCTTCATATACGAAACTTAGTTTTGCAGGATACAAAATTCTAGGCTGGCACTTGTTCTGTTTAAGAAGACTTAAGATAGGGCCCCAATCCCTTTTGCTTTGGAAGGTCTCAGCTGAGAAGTCTGCAGTTAGCCTGATGCGTTTTCCTTTGTAAATTTCTTGAAGTTTTCACCTTACAGCTTGCAGGAGTTCCTTGTTCATGGTGAGTTTGGTCAGTGTGATGATCATATGTCTTGATGATCACCTCTTTGCAATGAATCTCCCAGGTGTTTGTTGAGCTTTTTGTATCTGGATGTCTAAATCTCTAGCAAGATGAGGGAAGTTTTCCCTCAAATAAGTTTTTCAGCCCTTGTGCACTTTCTTCTTCACCCTCAGGGATAGCTATGATTATTATATTTGGGCATTTTACATAATCCCATATTTCTTATATGTTTTGTTCATTTCTCTTAATTATCTTCTTTATTTTTTACTGACTGAGTTAATTCAACAGAGTTGTCTTCAAGCTCTGAGATTCTTTGTTCTACCTGGTCTAGTCTATTCTTGAAAGTTTTCACTGTGTTTTATATTTCCTTAAATGAATTTTTCATTTCCAGAAGTTCTATTTGTTTTTTTTTTAATATGTCAATCTCTTTAGTGAATTTTTCATTCATTTCATGAATTGTTTTTCTGGTTTATTTGAGTTGGTTTTCCATTTTCTCTTGGATTTCATTGAGCTTCCTTACAATCCATATTTGGAATTCTTTTTCCGTCATTTCAATATTTTCATTTTTGTTGGTATCCATTGTTAATGAATTGGTGTTCCCTTTTGGGGATGTTCTTTTGCTCTGATTTTTCATACTTCCTGAGTTCTTTGCTGGTTCCTTCCCATCTGGAACAGCTGTCACTTATTTTTTTTTTTTTTGAGACAGAGTCTCACTCTGTTGCCTCGGCTAGAGTGCCATGGCAGCAGCCTACCTCACAACAACCTCAAACTCCCAGGCTCAAGCAATTCTTCTGCCTCAGCCTCCCGAGTAGCTGGGACTACAGGCATATGCCACCATGCCTGGCTAATTTTTTTCTATTTTTAGTTGTTTGACTAATTTCTTTCTATTTATAGTAGAGACGGGGTCTCGCTCTTGCTCAGGCTGGTCTTGAACTCCTGAGCTCAAGCAATCCTCCCGCCTCAGTCTCCCAGAGTGCCAGGATTACAGGCGTGAGCCACCATGCCCAGCCCAGCTGTCACTTCTTATTTTTAGATTTTCTTTAATTTAGATGGGGCTTCTTGTAAAGGAGTGTCTGTAGCATAAGTAGGTTAAGAACTTGGTTTTGCTTGTGGGTGCTTTGATGGTGATCTAGGTTGTGGATGGATGCCTTGGTTATAGGTATCCTTGGCATGGTGGTTTTCTCAGTTGCTGGTTGCTTGTAGATTGTAGCAGTGGTCATCTTGGTCAGAATTGAGGCTTCCCCTTCATGTCATCATCTCTCAACTTCCTGAGTCTTCCATTCTCCTCTCTATGAGGTTTATGTACCCCTTGTCTAGCAGACAAAATAGGTCATATCTGGACAGACCTTCTCTACAGACAAGCATGACTCCACACTGGATGAACAGAGAAGATTCCTTGTGATCAGCACTATTCAACATCTAACAATAAGAGCAGTAAGCAAGCAGTGATTCAGTTTCCTTAACTGGTGTAACTGGTGACAGAAATTGTTTGCTTCAGTAACATTTGAGGTTTTACTGCCCAGACCATGAGTTTGGGAAAATGAAAGCTAAAAGTGTGTATCTGAACCTTTCTTACACTGACTAGCAGCTTCTCAGCAGATGGTCGTGTTTTTTCAGGACCTGATTCTCACTGGTCTCATGTGAGGCTCCAGGTGAGAGAGCAGGTGCCATAGGAGAAGTACTTGAGATGAAACTGAAGGAATTTTGTAAGGATTGTAGAGAAGGAAAAGAAACCAATTATTACTTTGAAATATTATCCCATAGCATATTTGTGTTTTCTCTCTCCAAGATAATAGAAATTATTTGATAACAAATTTTCCATCCAATCCCATTTTGAGATGGCAATAGAGGTAATGAAAAGAAAACTATATTTAATATCATGAACTCTGTGATCAGGGAAAGTTACTTACTCCCTGTTTTCTGAGAGTAAACAGGAGTCATCATGTTGTCTGATATAATCAGAGAAAATAGGGAATAGGTAGATGATAGATAGATAGAATAAACAGACCAACTAAATGTCATCTTCTCACCCTATGAAATCATACTCTGTCACCACAGCACATTATTCTGACATTACTGCCTCTCATTTTCTTCATAGCACTTTATCATTATCCAAAATTACCTTATATATTTATTTATAAGTCTATTTTCTATTCTCTCCAACTTAAACGTAAGCACCATGAGGGCAGAGTCTCCATGATAGGAGGATCCCACGAGGGCATATTATTTTCTATTGCATTTCCAGCTTTTAGAAATTGTTAGGCACATGGTAGGTACTCAGTAAATAATCATAGGCACGTAGGCAGGGAGAAAGGAAGAAAAGAAGGATGAGTGAGGGAGGGGAGGGAGGGAGAAATGAATAGAAACATGCATACTTTATCTTCAGGGTTATCTAACTTCCTGTTAATAACATCCATCCATCAAAGAAATTATATTTCTTTGAACACATTTGGATTTATAGAAAGAATTTGAATTCATAAAAAGAAAGGTAAAAATATTTTCTTTGCATTATAAAATTTACTCTATATTCATAAAAATATTGCAGTCCAAATATTTCTGTAGTCTCTGATAATTCACTCCCTAAATTTCTAAGTTTGGTAATTCTGCATATAGACACACATACAGACCCAATGAAGGACCACAAAATAAGCCATTTTACCCTTCTGGGCATATTTCCTCGTCTGTATAGTTAAAAGGTTAGATAACATGATTTTTATGGTAGCTTTTTTAATTCTATGAGTTAATGATAATTAGGAAAACTACCATTTGTAGATTCAAGTTCTCTAAGAATGCATAATCTCCGCCAGGCATATGCTCAAAATTAAGTAACTACAGAACAGCACTAAGGCTGGGTCTTTAAGGTGCATATTAAAGCTTGCTGCAGAAAGGTCAGCTGGAATTGCAAAATTCAGATCTAAAAATACCCCTCTACCAACATTAATTTTGAATGTGAGAATTGGACACCTTTGGCCAGAGCCTAAAAAAGCATTCTATGACCAGGGCCTCAACCCCCACAAGGCAGGCCCTACCATTAGCTCCAGATACAGTCATAGAAGTGCAAAATGCTCCCTGGGCTATTGAATATTGCTCTGAATTTCTATAGGCCTCCTTGAAATGAGGCATGAATGAGGACCCGAGATGACACTAATAGAGTCCCTTTCCATCCTGTTGATTCATCTCCATCACAGTCAGGTGTCTTAGTCAAGGCTTTTTGTTTGCAAGTAACAGAAACCTTCTTAGCAAGGTTAAGGGGAAGAAAAAGAACGTTGTTTATAATGATGCAATGTCACATTGTGGAGTCTGAGACGGGATGTCCCTGGGGATAAAAATGTTGTCTTAAAGTCTGCAGGAACAAGGCCACCACTGTCTTGGCCCCTCTCTAAGACTTTTTGCTCTGCTCTGTCCATCTGCCTCAGGGATGGTGGCATCCTCCATATCCACAGCCACTAGCCCACCATCCAGCTTACACCATCTCAGTTCAAGCCACAGGCAGAGGCTGAAACTGACCCTCCCTCAACCCAATCCAAACTCTTGGGAAAGAGATTCTGATTGGCCCAGAATGGGCCAAGTAACCTTCACTGTTCAGATCAACTGTGACAGTGGCAACACTACAATGCAAAAACGACTGCAGAGGAGTTTATCTGTGAGTCAAGAGGGGTAGCCATAGGAAAGCAAGGTCACTGCAAAGGTACTCCTTCAAAAGGATTCTGTTAGGAGGGAGCCCTTTATCACAGGGCTAAGGAATTGCCAGTCAAGACTTCCCAACAGGCATCCTGAGAACAAAGGCAGCTGTACCATTAACAGCTCAGTCATTATTCAGAATATAGAAGCTAATACAGGCAATCGGGGTTTGATTAGACCCTGAACCCCTTCCAAGATTAATGTATCTGCCAAATCATGACCACATTGAGTGTCAGTCTTTCAAGGGGGTAGGTGGAAAGCTTTCTTTTAATACATACCTACAGCTGCTGTAACAAATTACCACAAACTTAAAGTGGCTTAAAACAACACAATTTTAATATTTTACAATTCTGTAGATCAGAAGTCCAGCATGCATCTCACTGGGCTAATAGCTGTCAACAGGGGAGGCTTTCTGGAGTCTCTGGAGGAGACTATACAGAATTTCCTTGCCTTTTCCAGCTTTCAGAGGCTACCTACCTTTCTTAGCTAATAGCTCCTTCTTCCACCTTCAAAGCCAGCAAAGTTGCCTCTCTCTGACCATTCTTCCATTATCAGATCTCTTTCTCTGGCCACAGTCTGAACAGTTCTCCGATTTTAAGAACCCATGTGATTGGACTGGGACCACTCAGAGAGTCCAGCATAATCTCATCTCAAGGACCTTGACTCAATCACATCTGCTAAATCTTTTTTTGCCAGAGGTAACATATTCACATATTCTGGGGATTAGGATGTGGTTATCTTTTGGGAGTCATTATTCTGTCTACCACAGCAGGCTCTTGAAATTAAAAGATTTTTAAAGTTTTCTCCTTCAGGTTTTCTTCCTCATTTGCCTCAATCACATAATTATTTCCAAATTTTCATCCAGTGATCATTTCATAATGAAGATGCATAATTTATGTGCACATGAAAATATGAAGTTTTAAGCCTCATCTATTAATACAAAAGCCTTATCAACATTTTGTTTGATTAATATCAAATATCTGTAGTCATCAATAGGCAGTCCTTTAAAAAAAGGCAGAAGTAATAAATATTAAAGCGCTACTAGTTCTCAAGCACTTTCATAGGCACTCTGTATCTCTCATTTTACTTAATCTTCACAATGACCCTAGAAAGTGAATGGTGTTTTCCCCATTTTACAAATGGATAAAACAATGTCCAAAGCCAAATGGAGAGTAGGAAGTGGAGCTGAGGTTCAACTCAAAGCCTTGTTCAATTCCAGAGCTCCTGTTCTCTCCTTTATAGCAGGCAGCCACTGAAGAATAAAATCCTGTTCTTAAGTGGGCTTATAACATTCTGCTGTCCCCAAATCAGAAGTAACCATTCTATTAACAATAGCAATTATCTGATTATTAAACAAATGCACTAGGAGTGTGGGGCATGGAGACAGACGAGTGATTCACTGCTGAGCAGAGCCTCAGTGAGCAGAGCTCACAAAGTTCTGAGGGTGACCAGGACCTTACAGACCACTGTTTTTTATTACTTACCATGATAGAGGGTTTTTGTAATTTTCTCAATTACTTAGATAGAAATAGATGTGGATATAAGGAAGAGAAAAGAGAGAGAACTGTCATCCATAAAATGGGCACAATTAAGGTACTTAACTAATTGAAAATGATTGCGGGAGAATTATATTAGTTAATGTAAGTAAAGCACTTAAAACAGTGTCCAGCATGTAGGAAACATCAGTATCCTCACCACCACCACCACCTTCTTCTTCTTCCTTCTTCTGTGTTATTCTTCCTCCTCCTCCTCCTTTCTTCTTTTTCTTCTTCTTCATCACCATCAAGGTATCAGACTTAAGGCACATAACAAGTCAAAATATAAAGGCCAGAAGGTCTGTGTGTATGGCAAGGAGCTCCAGGGTATGAATACACAAATTACCACCTGGTTTTTCTGGTCTTCTTTGGTCTCAAATACAGGCATTGGTAAGACAATACACACTATTCTATTGAATTGTTATTGCTTTCTTACAAATAAAAACTTTCACTCCTTAATGCTGTTTTCCTCCTAAAAGTCCAAGAAAATCAAATTCCCAGCCCATCCATTTTTTTAAGTTTATATATGTATAATTTCTCTTACAGTGAACAAACATATCAAACTTCACTTTTTGGAATATCTTAGAAATACAATATGGCTTTCTTTGTAGGCAGGTAACTCAAAATATATGATGTTGCTTAAACTCTCATCCAAACTATTTTTTCTTATCAAAATTGAAAGAATGTTTCACCTACAATGTTTTTACCTACAAATGTTTTCACCTACAATATTTCAACCCCCATTTTTCCCATCTCTTCTACTCTTTACTGCTTTAACTTGCATCTTAAATGTTTCCTTTGAACTTTTTGTTTGTGCTTTTATTTCCCTCATCATCTCCCACTGTCTGTAATTTTTCCTAATTTTTTAGACACTGTTTTCCTGTTTCTTTGCTTGGGATCCCCATCTCTCTCCCCAAGCTCTCTCTCTCCTCTCAGGCCGACTCCCTCTGCTCCTTCTCGCTCCACACGCTGCCTCCCTCTCACTTCCCCTTTAGCTGTAGACAGTAAGAGTTTGGCTAAAGCTGTTCATCAACCTTCTTGTTACCACATAGCTATTTGCCTGAATGGAGGTGAAGCAACTCCTCTTTTTCAACCCCCCTTTTTTCATCAGTGTCTCATGATTTTTGCCACCCTGCTATGCTGCTGCCCTCTTCCTCCCCTGAAGGGTGCCAATCAAAGCAGAACTGTCTCACTTCCTCTCCTTTTCCATTTCTTCATCTTTGCCCCTTCTCTAAGAACTCTCAGCATCTCTCACTACCTAAAGTCTGCACCAGAATCCTCTCTGCTAGGCTTATAATGGAACTAATTTCCTCATAGCTTACAATTTGAGCATAAAACTTCTCAGAATGTGCACCCCTTCAGTACCGAAGCTGCACATCAAGTCTTAGCTACACAAACATGCAAGAACGATGTCGAAATTTAGGAAGGTACATGATGTAGTGAATAGCGCATGAACCTTCAAGCCAGAAAGCTAGTGCTTAAGAATAATTCTACCACTGAGTCCTTGTCTCAATAGAATGATTTGTTGAACCTCTCTGGGTCTATGTAATCTCCAAAATGTGACAGTCAAATTGTGATCCCTTGTTCCAATCTTTTTCGCTGCATAACAAACTACCCTAAATTCAGTAGCACAAAAGACCAAACACTTTATTATGCCCATGAGTTCTGTGGATCAGAAATTTGGAAAGCATACAGTGGGGCAGCTCTTCTCTATCCCATGATGTCCAGGGCCTCTGTAAGGAGATTAACACTGCTATGGCTTAAAACAACCGGGCTGGAAGATCCGCTTTCAAGATGGCTTCTTCATTCACATATCTGGTAGTCCCTCCATGTGGCCTGGACTTCCTCATGGCATGGCAACCTCAGGGTAGGTGGACTTCTTACATAGTGACTGGGAACTTCAAAATGTGATGATCCTGTTTGACAAGGAAGAAAGTACCTGACATTTTATGGCCCAACCTTGGAAGTCACATAGTATCCCCTCTACTCTACTCAACTGGTCAAAGCAGTTACAAGCTCAATCAGGTTCAAGAGAAAAGAATGAGACTTCACCTCCTGATGGGGGGGAGTGGCAAGGCCACACTGTAGAAGAGCATGAAGGATGGGAATTACTGTGGTGGCCATCCTGGAAGATATTATTATAACATGCCACATTCCTATATTCCCTTCTAGCTCTAAAAATCTGATTCACAGCTTAACTTAGATTCCCAGTGGGTGTTCAATTAAAATTTAGCCTCTGTTTGCCAGCAGGCAACTTGAGAAACATGGGATATGGTCTTTTTATACACATAACACAAAAAGAGGATGGTGTAAAACCATTCTTGTTCAAGCATCAAGGTATGTGTCACAGATGAAATATCATGAATATAATAGAAATTCGAACAAAGGAGGTGTCACTGAAGGTCAGACTAGTCAAAGACAGCTCATAGACTAGACCTAAATTTACTGATTCCTAATTACTCATATTACCCTATTTAATCTTATAATAATCCTGAGCAGTAAATATTAATGTTACATTCCTTGTTTTGCAAATCGTGAAGCTGAGTCTCAGAGAGGTTAAAGAAATTGACTGAAGGTTCCATGGCTATTCATATCAGCTTTGATGCCACACTAGAGGGTAGATTGAACTGAGTTTGAAGATGGATTCTGTCTACAGAATTTGCCAAAACTGAGACCAAGAAAGAGCCTCTTCCTAGCTTGGGGGACAATATAAATATACATATAAATAAATATAAATAAAGGCAAGAAGTGCCTATATAAATATAAAACAATATAAATAAAGGCAAGAAGTGACAGGGAGCAGGATAAATGAGGAGAGCAGTGTCAGGGGTTGGGGAGGGGCATTGCCTGGGCTACCCAAAGAGGAGAGTTATTATTATGTTGCAGTAAATCATAAGTTCTGTCCAGTGCACCAATATCCACTTGTAACAACACATCAGAGGTTACTCTGCTTCATCAGTGAAAAAGGATGTTTGCACCTAAGTTTGCAAGTCTGTATGATGGCTCCCAAACGCAGACTGTCTTGCCTAATCTTCTTGTTAATTACTTGTGGCAGTGGGGTGTAAAGACCTGGTTCATGGCCATTACCATGCAAATTACTATTGTGCTATAGCATTTCATATCTGCAAAATATCTGACAATCATTTAGTGGATACTGTTCTTCATCCACAAAGAGGAAGTGGGTAATTTTCAGCATAATTTTCATTTGTCAGATGAAGATATTCAGCATTAAAGCAAAGGTAGGTATTAAAATTATAATTTCAAGTTCTTCATGAAATCCCTGGAGCCACACACACTCCCCTACCTCTTCAGTTTTTTTTAATGATTTTTAAATGTTGAACAGTCATGTGATTCTTTAAAATTTTATAACACCATGCATTTCTGCCTTCAGTTTTAATTCTCACGTACATTTTTAAAATTTCTGCTGTTATAATAAGGGATCCAAAGGACACAGGGGTAGAAAAGAGAAAAACTAAGCCAAAGACACAAGCCCATTCTTCCTTCGTGGTTCAACTTCATTCTGCACATATTTTTTGACTGTCCTCTGTGATAAGGTCCCTACATCTTTAGAAGGCAAAAAAACCTAAGGCAGAGAAAAATGTGGGGCAGTACTAGAACCTGTAGAATGTTTAAATTGCATCGAGGCTTTGCTATTTAATTAATAAAAATTCCCTTGCCCATAGACACAGGCATAAGAGGCTTGAGCTGAACACAGGAAAGGTTCTTTAAGAGATCCAAAGTCGCTAGCAAAAGTCAGAGCAAGTATCGTCTCAGATCTCTGTTGCCATCATAGGCTCCAAAAAGCTGGGGATGGTTAATGGGTGCAAAAATATAGTTAGATTGAATGAACAATATTTGATAACACCACAAGGTGACTATAATCAACAATAAGGTAGGGTGTACTTTAAAATAACCAAAAGAGTGGAATTGGAAAGTTCCTAACCCAAAGAAATGATAAATGCCTGAGGTGATAGATACCCCAATTACCCTGATATGATTAATTCACATTGTATGCCTGTATCAAAACATCACATGTACCCTATAAATATACGCAACTGTTATGTGCCCATAATATAATACTTTTTTTAAATGGAAAAAAAAAAGCTCTGCCCCATCAACTGTCCTGACTGTGGCTCTATAGCAGCTCTGGGTGTGATTTCCTATGCTGGTACTGGGGTTGTGGGACCCTCTGACTGTAACACCTGCCGTGCCTCTGGGCTGTCCTGTCTGGCTGAGCTGGTATTCCCTCTTTCCACTCTCTACAATATGCATGGACCCTTCTAGGTGTAGGAGGAACACAGTTCAGCCCATGATATATAAGTAACTGCTTGTCAGCAACAGCCACTTAACATGCGTGTTAAGTGCAGTGCCTCATTGCCTTAGATCGATGGAGAATGACCCAGCCTTGCTAAAGAGATCCTGGCCTCGGCTGTAGGGCTAAACTGCCCAGGACCTATACCTATGATCTTAATGATGATAAAGACAGGAACAACTAACTTTTATTGAGGACATGCTAAGTCCTAGTCACTCTGCTAAGAGTTTCATATACTTATTTCACTGAATCTTCAACAATAACCCTAAAAGTAACAATATTACTCCTATTTTACCGATGAGGAAAAGTAAAGCTCTAAGAGATTTAGAATTTCACGAGCAGTTGACTAGCGTGGTATTTCAAACCCAAGTATCTTAATCCCATGCTCTCAACCCTATGCCACTCTGTCTTGCAGACTATGAGAGTCTATAACCCTCTGCTCAGACAAGGGCTGGCTGATCCAGAAAAACCAGCACTCAGAGAGGTGCTGCAAGAAAGTCGAAGGAATAATACAAATGGTCTCTGTTCTCTAGGCCAATGTATTGTCAAGATAATATACCCATACAAACTGAAATAAGTAAATAGCACAAGATATAACGTCACCTAACAGTCCATCAGACCCTCAACATCCCAGAGAGATACAAGATAGCTCCAAGAATACACAAATTCATAAATTCCCTAAAAGCAAGCAATTTTTCTCATAAACTGTGGCTGTGCGTAGCTTCATAAACGGAATTGCTTCATACCTGATCAGAGTACAGACAAACTGAGCGGCAGATGGGGCTTGCTCAATCACAGAGTGACTTACTCTGCCCATAGCTTCATAAAGATTAAAATTCAAACCTCAGCACAATTAACAATCCCCAAAGGACCACGGGACAATGTCTGATTTTAAATAGACCTGTAAATGATAATCCAAGAACACCTAAGGTTTAGTGTGTTTATGGCCGAAATGAGAGAGGTAAATAATCTGTGACAGGATCTCAGAGATGAGACTTTACCAAGTCCCCTTATAATGACTTGCCCACTCTCTTACCTGCTTGCGAGATTCTCATATTTACACCTGCCTGTAAGGATGAATTATACCCCTAGAGAGTTTTTGCCTTCCTTTCAGCTTCAGGGCTCTTCATCAAAGGGGTTTTGGGCTCCATCAAACCACACACACAGCCTTTTACACCTTTCACCAAGGCTGGGCAGAGGGAGATCAGTTACTGTTAATTACAGATGCTTTCTGTCATAATAAGCCGGATTTTCAAAAGAGTCTCAACTGCAAAGCTCCCAAATGCCATGTACAAACCTGGTAATGGTCCATGCAAATTGAATACTTAGTGGGTCTGTGTGCATTCCGTTCCAGGGACTGCCTTTGAAAATCTAGCCCCATAACTCCAAAGCATTTGCACCATCATAATCTGTCATCATTAGCAACAATGCTTGACTTGGTGCTCAACATTCTTATTAACCATGCAATTATGAATGCAGACAATGTTTAATCACTTTTATAAAAATACAGCTGTGTTGTTGGGGAGCTGTCATTTACTGCTCATTAATGATTGATTTTTTTAACCATCTAAATTGTTTTCATGAGAACAACAGATTAACTATAAAGAATTTGTTATTGGTCATTAAGGAATATTAAAATGGAAAACCTTTACAAGATGTGTCCTGTCTTGCCACATTCAGATGACTGAAATGCTCTTGCCAATGTGGGAGAGGAAACCAAAAAATCATTCTTCCAGACCTCTGGCAAGAAAATTGAGCTGAAGAAAGGTGGGGTGAAGAAAGAAATTAAGAAAAAACATCTCTTTTTGCTGTAATAAAACATTGATTACATTTTACAATGGCAATAATTTACCCCAAATAATTACTTCAGCTATTGTCCAGCTTGTTTAAGCACTGACTGAGCTGTAGGTACCGATCGATTCGGTGCAGATTGTTAATAATGGACTATTTTGAAAACTTATAGCTGTTTCTCCAGACTTCCCACACACTGGAAGACACTAATTCCTTTCCTACATTGAGCTCCTAATTAAAGATGAGTCAGGGCATTATTTAATGGCCAAGCTTCCTTATAGCTTGGATGCAGAGAGCTGGGTTCTGCTCCATCAAATGTCTCCCGGCCTTACTGTGATCAAATGCACTTATCCACTGCTGCCCACAAAGATAATAAGTTTCAAAACCTGTTAAGACGTTAGAAAGACCAGATTGCTCAATGTCACGCCCTCCCAGGATTTCCAGTTCTGACGCTCACCGAGCCCACACCTGGGGCTCTTCATTTCCTCACTCGCTCGGCAGCTTCCGGGATCCTGACGTGAGAGAGAAGGTTCTTTTTTTTTTCTCATTAAACTTTGTTTTAATGGGTCTCAAAATTCTGTGACAGATTTTTGGTCAAGTTGTTTCCATTAAAAAGTACTGATTTTAAAAACTAATAACTTAAAACTGCCACACAAGAAGAAACAAAAGTGGTCCACAAAACAT
>CAUYRB010056592.1:0-28414 GCA_963574695.1 Propithecus perrieri
GAATAAAAACAGATGTTAAGCTTGGGGAGGGTGGCTCACAACTGTAATCCCAGCAATTTGGGAGGCCAAGGTGGGCGGATCGCTTGAGGCCAGGAGTTCAAGACCAGCCTGCGCAAGAGCGAGACCCTATCTATAAAAAAATAGAAAAATTAGCCAGGCATGGTGGCACGCGCCTGTAGTCCCAGCTACTCGGGAGGCTGAGGCAAGAGGATCACTTGAGTCCAGAAGTTTGATGTTGCAGCGAGCTATGATGACGCCACTGCACTCTAGCTTGGGCAACAGGGTAAGATCCTGTCTCAAAAAAAAAAACAAATGGCCGGGTGCGGTGGCTCACGCCTGTAATCCTAGCTCTCTGGGAGGCCGAGGCGGGGGGATTGTTTGAGCTCAGGAGTTCGAAACCAGCCTGAGCAAGAGCGAGACCCCGTCTCTACTAAAATTAGACAGAAATTAATTGGACAACTAAAAATATATAGAAAAAATTAGCGGGGCATGGTGGCGCATGCCTGTAGTCCCAGCTACTCGGGAGGCTGAGGCAGGAGGATCGCTCGAGCCCAGGAGTTTGAGGTTGCTGTGAGCTAGGCTGACGCCACGGCACTCTAGCTCAGGCAAAAGAGTGAGACTCTGTCTCAAAAAAAAAAAAAAAAACAAAAACAGATGTAGAATTACACTAACTAAAATAAGCCAGTCACATAGACAAATATTGAATGGAGATTCCACATATATGAGATACCTGGAGTGGTCAAATTCACAGAGACAGAAAGTAGAATGGTGGGGTGGTGGCCAGGTGAGGGCTGGGGGAAGGGGAGCCATGGGAGTTATTGCTTAATGGCTTAATGGGTACAGTTTCAGTGTAGCAAGATGAAAAGTTCTGGAGATTGGTTGCAAACAACATGAATGTACTTATTAACACTACTAAACTGTATACTTAAAAACGGTAAAGATGGCAAACTTTATATCTATTTTATAATTTTTTAAAGAAAGACCTAGAAGTTAGATTAACCCCGTAAGAGATTAATGTAGTAGTAGCATAATAAATTCTAACTCTTACAGAGTTATATTTATGTGTGCTGTATGAAATAGATGTTACTGTCATCCCTATTTTACAGATGGGAAAACTGAGGCACAGAGAGATTAAATGGCTTGCCCAAAGTCACACATCAAGTAAGTGGTGGAGCAGGGATTCAAACCCAGACCATCGGGCTACCGAGTCAGTGCTTTTACCTGTTATGGATACTGCCTCTTAGCATGTAAGACATAAGGAAGGTGGGCAGATGAGAACAAAAGAGAACACATTTGTAAATGCACATTGAATGTCTCGTCTGTGCATGGCATTCTGTCAGGGCCTAAGGACACAGTGGTAAAAAGTAGTTTCTATCCTCAAAGATCTCACCATCTATTTGGAACCTCAGAACATACACATGAAAAAAATAGATCACCATATGAAAAGTTATAGAAACTGTCTATGTGAGTAGAAAGAAACCTTCAAACAGTTGGGCTATCATTGCTGTTTCTTCATCAAACCAGGTGCACCTGGCAACGGAGAAGGCCAAGGAGGGCCACCTGCCCATCATCTAGGTGTGGGACACACGCTCCTGCTTTCAGAGGAACGCTGAGGACAACTCTACAAGGGACACACTTGTTAGCATGGCTTGCAAATGAGATCTCTGATGTATTCTGC
Organism: Propithecus perrieri; assembly: GCA_963574695.1. Taxonomy (NCBI): domain Eukaryota; kingdom Metazoa; phylum Chordata; class Mammalia; order Primates; family Indriidae; genus Propithecus; species Propithecus perrieri. The sequence goes on from CAUYRB010056592.1 coordinate 1,679, forward strand.
TGAATGCAACTAAGAAAAAATAAGATGAAAAAGAAGGAGGTTCCACTGCTATGTATTTTGCTGACTGTAATTAAGGAAAATAAAATGAAAAAGAAGTCTCAATATGGGACTCTCAAGGATACTTCCCAAAAGTCCACGATTAAGCCACAATAAAAGAGCACCGGGTCTTGGTCTAGTGGCTCTGTGACACACCTAAATCTTCATCGAGCTTCGTCTTCGGTGGTTCCCACGGAGGCCTGGCGGCTTTGGCCTTCTCTTGCCTGCTCCCCAGCTCTTCCTCGAATTTGTCATATAAGTCACGGAGCCTACTTGTTCCAACCACAGTAGAATCTCCCTTTTAAAAATAAAGGATCAATATTAGGAAGTACAACAATGATCATAATAAAGATATATAAGACCTCACTAGTAATTAAAGAATTTTTAACAGCAAGATGCTATTTTTCAATTTAATATTTACAAACAAAATGCCCAACTTTGGCAAAGATACTGTGGATCACACACTATGGCTGACGCAGCCCTCAGGTAAATGTACTTTGCCAACATTCAGAAACATCGGAACTCCTCATCTATGCTCTTTTGATGTGACATTTTTAAGACAATCATGACCCTCAGAGAATTCGTGACAACTGACACCAGATACCCTCCTAAGGAATGTCCACTTCCTACTGAAGCTCAGTACCTACCGTCTACATCAACCTAACAAACAAAAGGAAATAGCCTATATATCCTCTCTCTCTCTCTCTCTATCTAACACACACACACACACACACACACCCCACAAACATGGGGGCAGATACACAAACACACACCACAAACACAGGGATTCTGCAATGCATTCTTAAAAGAAGTTCTCCATTTTCCCCCACTCTCTTTCCAGGTAGAAAATCACTTTAAATGTCTATACTCTTTGGCTTAGTAACCTCAAAATGTAAAAACCAGACGTTTCAAATGCAAAAATAAAGTTAAGGTATAAAATCTGGTATCCAGAAGGGGAAATAATTGCTTTTCCTCAGGCCCCACCTCATTGCTGAGATTGGTAACAGCAAGATAGCTCTGATATTCTCACCACCTTCTCTGCACCTGACAACAAACTCAAAGGCAAATGTTGGGCTTTTGGGCTTAGTCTTCCTTTTACACTGGAGTTTAATATACCCATAACAGTGTAAGAAAAAAAAGTAGCTCTGCTAGTTTAAACTCTCTGAACTTCAGAGTCTTTGTCTTTGTTGTTTTATAACAATACCAAGGGCAGCCAATCTTCCCTTCTTGCTAAGAGAACCATGATTCCATCAGTTTTGGGGCAGAGAACTCCTGATCTCAGGGAAGGTGGACTGAGCCACCACTCCCCTCTCAAAGATGTCCACTTCCTAATCCCCAGAAATTAAATGTTATCCTACATGGCATAAAGGACTTACAGATGTTATCAAGGTTGTAGAATTTGAGGTGGGGAGATCATCCTTGATTATTTGGGTGGACCCAATCTAATCACAGGAGCCCTTAAAAGCAGAGAACTTTTACCAAGAGAGGTCAGAGATGCAACGGAAGAAGAGACATATTCAAAGCATGATAAGGACTCGACTGGCGTTGCTGGCTATGAAGATGGAGGAAGGGATCCACGAGTCAAGGAATGCATGTGGCCTCTAGGAGCTGGGAAGAGCCCTGAGCTGACAGCCAGTAGGGAAACAAAGACCTCTGTCCTATAGTCACAAGGAACTGAACCCTGCCAACAACCTGAACAAGCAAGAAAACCAATTTTCTCCACAGCCTCCTGAAAGGAACATAGTCCTGCTGACACCACGATTTAGCTGATGAGACCCAAGTAGGACTTCTGACCTCCAGAGCTGTGAGATGATAAATGTGTGTTGTTTTAAGCCATGAGGTTTGTGGAACTTTGTCATGGCAATGATGGAAAACAAATCCTTGGGGTAAGTACATGATGTGGCCCTGTCGAAGGAATGGAAGGGGAGCTTGGGTGAGGTGCTAGAGATGCTCTACCCAACATGCCCTCTGAGTCCTGCGTGTGGGGTCACAGGTGTGCAAGCAAACGACATACAGAGGGGCTGCATCATCCTGCAACTGTGAAGGATGCCCCATAAGACAGCAGAGCTCTGCCACCACTGAGCCACTGAATCAACACTGGCCATGGCCCCCCTCCAGACATCTTACTATGAGAAAAATAAACCCAGCTGATTGAAGTCCTGCTGAGTCTGGTATTACTACTCCCAGCAGCACTCCTAACTGACAGAACACCTTCCTGCCAGGATGTCTTGAGGATTACTTCAAACATGGCATGATGAGAAGCACGGTGATATGAGAAGCATGGAGTAAAGTCTGACACCATAAAAGTGCTCAGTATGTGAGCTTTCTTTCCCTTCCATATATCACACGAACTAAATAACTTAAAAGTCTGCTTTTATTTATCAAGTGAAATACCCCACCATTATGAGAGATTTCTCAAACCCTTTTTGTCCAAAGGCAAGGAAATCTCCTTTCAATTCTCCCACAAAGTCCGAGTAGAAGCTATTTTCACAAAACTCCAAACAACACAATCCTCTCCTATCCCATGCACCAACCCTAACGTCTCCAATTATAATGCTCTAAATCTGTAGATAGTTGTTCCTTCACTCCTACATTTAATCAATGAACATTACTGTGTGTCTACGCTGAGGCAAATATGCCTATGCTAATGGGATGGAGGCATAACACCCATGGAGAAGACAGGAAGAAAGAGAAAAGGGGAGAGTGACAGAGAATAAAATGGAGATGAAAGAAAGAAGAGAAAAAGAGGAGTGAGCATATGGAGGAGGTCGTGGAGTCTGCCATGGCAAAGAGCAGACTGGCTGCGGAGCCACACGCGCCCCCTGCCTCTGCAGTGCACGCATTAGGAGTCCTCTCCACAGTCTGATAAGGGTGACCGACGATAGCTCCCCTTCCACAAAACCAGCCAACGTGCATGGGAAACTTCCTGTGGTGGTGCTCTTCTGGCCAAGGATACACTCCAAAAAGACAAGCTCAAATTCTTATTTCCTGTTTTTGGGGAAACACACACACACACACACACACACAGCATAAACTATTATAGTTTCAGGTGACAGCTTATGGAATCACTAGTATCAGTCTGATAAAAAATGCAGAATAAAGAGATGTTTTCTAACTTACTACACTCTTGGCCTTTGGCTTTTTAAGAAGGCTTTTGTCCATAGCAGTGATTCTCAACTGGGGGTAATTTTTTCCCCAGGGGACATTTGACAATATTTGAAGACATTTTTGGTTGTCACTACTGGCATCTAGTGGGTAGAGCCCAGAGAAGTCGCTAAACATACTAAATGCATGGGGCAGCCACCCAATAAAGAATTATCTGGCCCAAAACACCAATAGTACCAAGGTTAGAGCAACCCTGGTCTGCAGCTTCTCTCCTACTCCAGACCTACCACCTGATCCATGGGGTCACTGGAGTAGTAGTTTTCTGAATGGGTACATCGAATCCACACAGGCTTAAGAAGTTCTTCTTCCTCCTCCTCATTTTTGTCAGGCAGCATCTCCTCGGGCTCTTTTTCCTTGATTGAGGTATAGTTCTTATCTTTGCCAGAGCTCTGGTTATCACTCCATCTGTCTTTTTCTTCCTCCCAACGAGCTCTCTTCTTCTCCCTACTTGGGGAGCGACTTCAAAAGGGGGCAAAAGAGGCTAATTATTAAAAATGCTCTTCCGTTGTAAAAACTAGCCTATTTTACCCATTTGGTAAAATAGAAATTCCATGCCAAACCATCATATTTACTTTTTAAATCAGTGATCCTGTTTTACCTGTTTTCTAAAATAGAAATTCCATGCCAAACCACCATATTTACTTTTAAACCAGTGATTCCCAAACACCAGTCTGGTGGCATCAGAATCACCTGAAGTTTACTTGTTTAAAAATACAAATTCCCAGGCCCCACCCCAGATCTACTTACTGATTCACAATCTCCAGGGGTGGGGCCCAAGAATCTGTATTTTTAATACACTCCCCAGGTGATTCTGGTGTACATCCAGCAGGTTCAGGAACAATCGATAAACTGTAACTCCTAGAAGAGAAAGATACTTGGGAAATACATGGAAATCTCCATATAAGATCAATGTCAGCAACTAGATTTGAATCCTCCACATCTTGCTTTGCCAGGGGAAAAAAAAAAGCCATCACAAAACGGGGCCTCAACTTGGCCATAACTTTAGCCTGTGGACTATAATCCAAGAGTGAACCAGGTATATCATTCCTAACCATTTCTCTAGAACCCCACACTTGGGTATTACTACTTAGTGAATCAACACTTTGACTACTTCTAATCCCCACAAATACTAATATTAACTCAGTTAATACAGAAGGATGAAAAAATATCTTTGTTTCCATGAATTCCTGGGGCTTGAAATCTGCAAAGACCCAGCCTATGGATGTATATGGAGGGAAAATCTATAAAGTAGATTTTAATTTAAGCCCAAGAAATTTAGGTAGAACATACAGACCTTGAGAATTCAGCAAAGAAGAATAACTGCTTTAATAGACCAAGTGGTAGCACATCTCCACTAACAAAGTTACTACTATCCAAGAAAGTTTAAAACCAATCAAAGTCACAAATTAACTATTTTCTTTAACTCTACCACTAACTTCTAATTTTATAACAGGGAAAATCTATGTTTTGCATATGTGTAGGTATGTATACTCAGGGGGGATTAGGCAGGTTGTACATACTGATTATTTATATACCTTCTAAACATCACAGTATGTATCATTAGTATTACCAGAAAAAAATAGTTACTGTCAAAGTAAAATGTGTATGTTCACATAGAAAATAATAAAGCATAAACATAAAAATAAAACAAAAATCACCCATAATACCACCCAGAGATAACCACTATATCTCACCAATGTTTAAAAACATATTTAGAAGATACATAAATACATATCTAAATATATACGTGTTTTTTCAAAAAAAGGAACTCTATAGCCTGCTCTTCTCACACAATAGCAAGTCAGGAACGCTTCTCTATTTCAACACATACATCCAAACCATTTTTAATAGGTGTATATTATTCTTTCATATGTGTATACCATAATTTAACAAATCTAATGATAGTCATTTAGGGTGTTAACATTTTTTCCCATCATAAACAACACTACCATGAGCACATCTGTGTTCTTTGCACACTCGTCAGATTATTTCCCAAAGCATGTGTACTTTTTTTTAAAAGCTTCTCTTCAGACAGGTAGTACTAGTTTAGCCTACCATCAAAACCTTATATGAGTTCCCCTTTCCACACATCATATCAACATTGTTGTTTTGAATCTTTGTCATTCTAATGAAAAAGTATTTCACTTAATTTTCAATATTTTATCACTACTACAATAAATACATTTCATGTTCACATCCTTTATGAATATCGGTCATACGCTATGTTAATGTTTTTTTTTAATTAGGATTGTAGTCTTTATTGAAATAGTTTTTATTAATATAATCATCCTTCTGTCATATGTATTGTAACCTTTTACAGTTTTTTGTTTTCCTTTTAATTTTGTGTATTTGTTTATTGCTACATGTAACTTTTATAAAGCCAAATTTAGAGATCTTTTTATTTATGCTTCTTGCCTTAGCATTTTGCTTGGAAAACCTTTCTCATATCAAGGCTAAATATTTTCTATTTTTTTCAGTTACTTTTAACATTAAATTTTTTTACTCTTATCTCTCCAAGATGTAAAGCAGAAATTTAATCTCAGCTTTTTCTCCAAATAGCTTGCCAATTGCCAGTTTCTCCTCTGATTTAAAACAACTATTATTTATTAGATATAATTATATTAGATGTAAATTTTATATATACACGAATGTTGCTCAATATGTTTCACTGATCTATTTACACCCATATCAATTTTTTTAAATTATTATGTATTTACAGAACATTAACACTATGAGAATAAATGTCCCTATATTATGGTTTTTCTTCATTATCCTAACTTCTATTCCAAAGAAAAATTAAAGAATAATTATGAAGTTCTAAAACGAGTATTTCAACTGAAGTTACATTAAAGTTAGCGATCACAGTATTTTGAAAAAACAAATCAGTATTTTTACAACATGGTCTTCCACTATGGGAACATGCTCTCCCTTCATTACATCACCTTGTCATCAGCTACATTTTATAGTTTTCTTCCCACTGGTCCTATATATTTTTTAAGTTTATTAAAGATACTTAATTTTAATTAGTACAAATTCTGTAGTGAATCTACTTTTTTCCCACATTACATTTTCTAACTAGGTTTTCCTGGTATTTAGGAAGGCTTTTAAAATACCATCAGCCAATAATGGCAACTCTAACCTCCTAGTCGCTCTTTTTTGTTTATTTGTTTTGGTGCTTACTTGTTAAGCACTTTATTGACATTGTCACATTTAATCTTTATAAGAGCCCTATAAGACAGATAGAACAACACCTACAGAGGAGGAAACAACCCTTAAAAATTAGTCACTTACCTAGTATCATAAAATGTGGAAGTAGTAGTTACATTTCAACATATTCTTAAAAATTCCATGAAATGTTTAACCATTATTATTATTATCATCATCATTATTATTATTATTATTAAGAAACACAGGCAAGAGACATCCTCACCCCATCCCCTTTAAGCAGGTATCTTGCATGATATGACCAACGGTCAGGGTTGTCTGTTGTAAACATCAATTAATATTCATTTTTTTAATAGTTTGAGAGGGGTATTTCAAAACGGGAACAAAACATCTTTTTCAGGTACTCCAAAATTCAAAATCCAAACTCCAAATTATTTCTTCTTAACAACATGCTGCTATACTGTAAACTGTGGTAACTTTTCCTACTTTACAATATTTTCAACTCTAATTTTTATTTTCCCATCTACTGCATTAGTTAGAACTCACAGAATTCAAGTCTGCGTCCCTACAAGCCAGCAGGCATAAAAGAAGAAACTACTAGACTGAGGAAATTTCTAGCACTTATACATTAAAAATCATCCACCTCCAATAGGTGCTCAGTGATGTCTACCAACACAATTCCCTGGCTTTTCTCCTATCTCCTCTCCTTCTCTTCAGGCCCTCAGCTCACCCTCCCAGTTAGGCTCGTCTAATCCATGGCACTTAGTGTTTCCAGCTAAGATCGCTTTCCGAACATCACACTTGCACATCCAATTAACTACTGCACGATTCCATTTGGTTGTCTGGGACTCTTCAAATCCAAAGTGAACTCATTCTCTTGCCTCTTTCTCAGTGTCTCCCATCCTCAATAGGGAGCACAGGTCTCAGGTATCACTCAACTCTTCTTCCCTCACCCCTAACACATCTGAGCAGTTATCAAGTCCTACTGACTCTAGCATGTAAACATCTCTCAATTACGTCTACCTTTTCCAGTTACCACTGTCTTTGCGCTGGTCTAGGCCACAATTGTTTCTCCTGTGGATTGCTACGAAAGCCTTAGAAACTGATTTCCCAGTCTCCAGCTTGACCTCTCAGAGCATTTTTCCACAGTGCAACCTTCACACATGCTCTTCTCTCTACCCAATGCATACGCATACATCGGGCATCAGGAAAACGTCAGTATCTCTCAGACTGCTCTTGACTGGATTTTCACTGTCATGTTCCCAGCGCAACATGTAATCGTCCTGGCAATAGCGCTTAACTTTCTTTTTCCTATAAAGTGGGGGCTCCTGTTAATGAGTCTTGGTAATGGTGTGGGTATCACCCACACCAGTACCATTTAACGAAAGAACCTCATGTGTTTAATCAGCCTACTGACTGAGTCCTAATAATGTTCGGTAACAGTGATAGGCAATGGGGCCTCCTTGTCTATTTTCTAACTTGTATGGGAAGGTCTCTAGGTTTCAATGCTAAATGTGGCTCTTTCAAGATAGTATCAATGATGTTCATCATAAGATAGCATTCTTCACCATGTTAAACAAGTCTGCTAATTTTCGTAGTTTATTAAAGCTTTCACTCATAAACGGATGCTGGTTTTATTTCAATACCTAATAAGTACTGAGGTAACCCTACAGATTTTGACACAGTAATTACAGATTTTCTAATACTAACTCATCTATCCATGCAGTCTTGGAATAAACTCTATCGGTTATTTTAACACACAACTGAAAACAACTTGCTAGTATCCTTATTAGTATTTTTATCCATACTCAGAAGAGAGACTGCTGTGTAGTTTTCTTTTCCTTGGTTAGGTTTTGCCACCTGGGTTTTCCTGCTACCACAGCATGAGCTTAACTTTTCTTCCATCTTCTTCACTGTTCTAGAACAGTTTACAATTTTTTGGAGGTGGTACAAACTCAGCTTTTTCAATTCTTTCCATGGTTATTGGCCTATTAAAGTTTTCTGCTTCTTGTGTGAAATGTGTAATTTCTGTTCTACTAGAAATTAACCCACCACATTCAACTTTTTAATTTTTTAAATAAAATATCTGTCCTTACACTATCTATAATTTTTAAATCTTCTTCATTCTTATAATAATATACTTTCTCAAATCTAATGTTATGTACATTTTTCTTTTCTTGATTTGCCACTTTTCAAATTAGATGATCTTTCAAAGAACCAAGTCTTGCATTTATTTACAAATAGTTATATTGCTATGGTTTTGTTTCAATGTCGTTTAATTTATTTTATCTTTAAATCCCTTTTTCTGCTTTTCTTATACTCCACTCACTTCTAAAGCCAAGTGCTCAGATGATAATTATGTATATAGTTATCATTTACTTGGCACTTACTTTAGATCCAGTTTTAAGTGTCTGACACGTATCAACTCAATGACCCCTCAACACTCAATAAGGTAAATATAACTGTCCTTATTTTACAAATGAAGACATTGAGGCTTAGAAAGCTTAAATTACTTGACCCAATAACAAAGTGGGAAAAGCTAATAACTGATCCAAATCTTTCAGACCCTGGAGTGTTACTCTTAATTACCAACATATAAGACCACAAAATTTTACTTTTGGACACAGAATTAGTTACACCCTCTTAGTTTTGGGTTACAGCAATCTCGATGCCATTTTTCTAAAGAAAGTATGACTGCCGTTTTGTTTTTTTCTGAAACAAGTAAATTTAAGAGCATAATTATGAATTGTCAAGGTTTTTTAAAATAACTTGAATTATTAATGTATAGTTTTATAGCATTTGTGGTTAGAAAAAGTGGTCTGTATAATTTCTAATTTTGGGAAATTTATCAAGATTTTCTTTGTGCATTATCAATACATCTGGAAAGTAAAGGCTTTTAAGTTACAGGCTGCTTTAGCTTTTCACAGGTCATTTTGGACAGACTGAGGCTATTATGAAGATTTGGCTGATACTCTGCACAAGCACAAAATCTGAATTCAAGGAGATAATCCTATGACTTCTTTCAGTGTCAACTCCTTGCTTACCTTCCAGATCTCTTATACTCTTTTTTGTAGGACCTTTCCAGAGATGGTGATCTTCGGTTGTCCCGATGCCTGTGTCTCTCCCGTTCTCGCTCTCTTAAAGGAATTAATACACAGAGCTGTTTTCAACAGAAAGACTCAAAAACACCATCTCTTTTCACCGAATTCATCTCCTAAATAAATGGACCATATCTAAGAATTTTTCAGGAACTATTCACTAGGGGCCATTTTTATGCCTCCTTAATTTATTAGAAGATAAAGGAGTTTTTCACGTACCAGAAGTTAACTAACTTGGACAATTGTTGCAGTTTTATTTAAAGAAAGAAGTCATACATAATGCTAAGTAATAAAGGGAATTTTATTGTAATCTTTTCTCAAGACCTTCTAATCAGCCAATCCTTGGGTATTTAACCTACAGGGAAAACTTTAAAGGACTCTACACCCTACTGCTTTCTAGAAAACTCTAAACTTCACCCATTAAATAAATGCAAATTATAAAGCTTTTACAGTAAAAATTAGGACAAGGTTCTATAATAAAAGAGCTCTTAACTCTTATGGGTTACAGGCCTCAGTTGTAGTTTTAGCTATCACTAACCTGCCACAAGACCATGACTAAGTCACTTTAATGCTATTTTTCATCTGGAAAAAACTAAATGGAGACGCTGGGTTTATACAAGGTGAAAAACAGAATGAAGGATTTTAAAACCCTTCCAATGTAAAAGGGGAATTTAATAATAAATAATTCTAATAGCGTTGAGCCTATTTAACAATAAAAGTCTGAAACTAAAATCTAAACTCCTGTGTGTCTGAATCAGAACTATAAATCTAAAGGAAGTAACCACCCAAACTTAGAATGGAGAAAAAAAAAAAAATGCTACATTAACCTGAGTCTAGCAAGAGGACTATAAAAATATCTGAACTCAAAAATATCCCCCAACTTACAGCCAAACAGAAGAAATATAAATACACTGAAATCAAAATTACAAAACTAATAGACATCAATGAGTGCTTAGATATTAAGACAAATAGTTTTTTCACTTCAACATTTCCCTGTTCTCAAGAAAGATTCCTTTGAATGTTTTTAACATAACACATAATCCTCAGGGATACATTAACTGTTCAAAATCAAACAGCCAGAGCTTGTGATTCTACATTCTTCATCTGACATATTTCTAAAATCATAGTTTACATGTAGTCAATAAATCTCAATTACTGTATAGAAATTAGTAAATGGTGTCACATGTCAAAGATATATGTAATTTGTAATGGCATGGCTGCTGAAAAGAACAATTGCCTATATTTCCAAATAAAAACTCCAAACAGAGGATATTTCTAATTTTCTTTTTTTAACATTTAGCCAACAAACCTTTGCACTTAAGAATAACACTTACGATGATGACTGTTACCTCTGAGTGGGTAGGAATTGAAAAGACCAATTTGGATATGTCACGTTAGTAACACTATCAAAATGAACCCTTTTAAAGCAAGAAAAATTACGTGTTACTTTTCCTAAGATTCTTCCTTGTTTGCAAACGCTGAGATACTCCTTAGGTACATTATGCTAGCTCCCCAATGGCTAGATGTTTACTATCCCCAGGACAGCCATGGGAATTATTGCACAGTAGTACTACTTAGCTAGGTGAAACCCACTGCCCACTTCCTTACCACACTACAAAACAGCACACTTGGCGTGCTACACTTACTGCAGCTGTTTCTTTTCTCATTCCCTAGAGTAACTTTGCTCTTTCATGATAGCAAATACATATATCCATTTCTTCACAAACCTTTTCTAAATATAGTTCGCCCTAAAACAATCTTGCAATTGGTTATTCAACCACATTTTGGAGGAGGAGAAAAAGAAGGAAGATGGAATTTGTAAAACAATAGGTTCACTTACCCCAAGAAGCAGGGGAAAAGCAGCCAGAGAACAGACCATATAATTTGCATAAACTTAACAATCTAGTGTACAAATTCACAAAGTTTCAGTTTCTGCCAATATATTTCTAGAAGTTATATCAGGACTTCACGTGCCCCATGTTTGTGTCACAGAAGCCTTCTATATAATACAGATGACTGACACTCCACCTAATACCCCAAGGTGGCCAATTATAATGTGGCTGTGCCCCTAAGGCAGCTCCAAGGCAAATGCCCTGGGTACATTATAAACTCCAAAATAAATATAGACTATTTTAGAAAGATGTATATTCTCACAGTAAAAGAGTATGGTTTAAGATAAAATCGATTAGAGGTAATTCTTGTAGCACTTGATTCTACTGAGATCCTCAGTTTACAGGACATCTGAGTTTCTTCAAATACATAATGCAAAGTTTAAGCCTCAGTGGAAGAATTTAGGATTTGCAGCGCAGCCCTGGCAACTCCTCTAATTACAGCACCCAAAAATGGAGGAGGAAAAACACACTACATAGATTGTTTGCACCAAAATATTTTCCCAAAGATTACTCACAATCCTTTAAAGTCTGAAGAAACTATTTACAAACTCTTTGCAGTTTATATTTTCACTATAAAATTGTAAAATAAACTATCACAGGCCTCTGCCAACTAGTTCATGACAGAATAATTAAGAACAATATTGATCAGAAACATTAGTTTATGTTGGAAAATATTTTAGAAAGTCTACCGATTCTCACTCTGCCCACCAGAAATCAGTCATCTCTGCAAGAAACACGTGCCCCTCTACCCTACGCCGGGCCATCAGGGAGAGGCAACAATGCAACCTTCCAAGCACCAGTCACTCTCTTGAGGGCAAAGAATGACCACTATCATTTACTGGCAAAATGTTCAGTCAGAATCAAATCAATAGAGCCATGAGATAAATGTGGAAACAGAGATGTGAACTGGTCTCTGAAATCAGCTGTGGAGTAACAACAGGAGGCAAGACTAGCTCTCTACACACCCACAGGATCAAGCGACCTGGTTTGGGGAGCTCAAATACTTTTAGCACAGAAGTTCCACAAGACAATCAAGGTAAACACACTACAGGTGAAAGAAAGAGAAGCACCATTATTAGCTTGACAACTGAAGACCTCAAATCTTCACCAACAGAGTTCACTGAAGGCATAAATAAATATTAGTACAATTGTTATCTATGGCTTTTATTTTTCCATATAAACCAATGGTCCTTAGCCTTTTGAGGTATCAGACTTACACCCACCTCTTTGAGAATCTGCTTTCTTTTGGAAAATGCACGCACACATATAAAACTTTGCATATAACTTCAGAGCATTTCTATGAGCTCATCTAGAATCCCAGTTTTAAGAATGTCTACTCAAAACCTTATTTCTCTTGTATTTATAGATATTTGATCTTGAAAATAGGAAATGTAATCTAGAATGGAACAGCATTTTTTAAACACAACTTTCTTCAGTATGAATATGTTTCAATGTAACAAAATCTGGGTAAAAGCTAGTCTGAAAACTCTTTGATCATGTGTAACTAGTCTCATTTCATTTTACAAAGAAACAGAGCAAGAAGGCAACAATGTGCAATGAACTTCTACTTATCCTAAAAATCAGAAAGCAAGTTCTGTTAACTAGTTAGATTCTTGTGTGATAACAGATCAATTCCAAAGGAAATCGAACTCTATAACCTAGTATGATGATCATACTGAACATGATCTATGATAAAAAACACAAGATCTTTTATGTCATAGGATCATCATTAAAATGTCAACTACTAAGCAGAGTAAAAGTTTATATTCACTGAGATGAATCTACATTGATAATTCTGGAATGCTTTTCAAACGTACCTTTTTCTGATATCAATTTATTTACTTGTCAGGTGTCTCTTCCTCTCGAAAACAGTGTTTAAACGCTTTCTTTCTTTCTATAAATCGAAATGCACTGCTGGACCCTTTTTGTTTGGTTTGCCATTAACGGAAATTGACTGTGTCTGGGCCTCTGCAGTTCAACGAAGTTGTCCCCACATCCGGTTTACCTGCTCCGCTCGTAGCTGCGGTGGCGGCCTGGCGTTCTCCCTCGTTCATAATCTGATCGGTAGCGGCTGTCTTGTCTTCTCCTGTCAGGACTGCGGCCTCGCTCCCGCCGATCCAGGGACCGATGCCTCTCGCCTCGCCCGTGACTGTGATCTCGGTGCCGGTGATCATCATAGTGTTTGAGCCTTTCTGGGGACCTTCTTTCACTGGAAGCTTTTGGGAGTGGGTATGGAGGGAGATGCCTAAAATGAGGACTACTGCTGTTATTAGCACTGGGCAGGAAAGAACTGGGGTTGTTTTGGAAACTATTAAAACTGGGAGGCGGGAAGTTGTGGTGCGAGTATCCCGGAGGATACTGATAATTAACCTGCTGTGGCATGACTGGCGGGGGCGGGGGGTGAGGCATGGAGGGTGGAGGCATCATGAAGGGGAAAGTGCCTTGCCCAGGAGGTGCTCCAGGGACCGGGGGGTTATTGGGACAGGGCATCGGAGGAGGCATGGGAGGAAAACAGGGAGGAACTGGGAAGGGGTGCCTCATCTGGTGGTTGGGGAAAGGGGGCCGGATTGGGCAGGGGGGAGGGCCTTGTGCTGACGGAGGCATGGGCGGAGGGAAAGGTACGAAGTCTGGTCGTGGAGGCAGGAAATTGGGGGCTGGAGAGTTCGAGAAAGTAGTGGAAGGGGCACTTGGAGGTTCATATTGATATTGCACAGGAGGCTGCTGAGGGTGAAGCAGTCTCAGATTTTGGGGTCTGAAGGCTGGTGCTGAGGGTCTGGCTCCATGTCCTCCTCGTCCTCGGGGACATCCTCGTCCTGGGTGGAAGGACATTCTATGACTTTGTTGGAGAAAATATAAAGGGAAAAAGTTTAAAAAAAAAACCTCATTATGTAAACAGGGTTTCATTAATGCCTGACCATCTTGATGAGCAACTGACAGTCAGGTTGCTGGAATATTCCACCGATTTAATACCAGGCTCTCGACAATATCTGAAACTCTTCATAGCCAATAAAGTCATCTTCTCCTGTCTTGGCCACCCAACCCATTGCTAAGGTCACTCTCTGGACCTTGTCATTCCTTAAAGCTGCTCCACCTCCAAAATGACAAATTCAACATTCAAGTATTTGCTGTCACGTTCCTGCTCAAGTTCCCCCTCAATCTTGAGCTCACATGTAAGGTCCACACATATCTGCACCAGGATCTTCCTATCTTCACCTCCTACCCACTCAGCACAGACCCCATGGCCCAGCATCTCAGTAACTCATTTTTTTAATACCCTATGCTCCAATGCCCCTCTCTACTTCAGTCACAAGAACCTGGCAATACCCCAACTTCAGAAGAATCCAAAAATCTTGTTTTCTGGAGGCTAACCAGAAAGTAGTACTATAGAAAAATACCTGACTAGGCATACTGGTGTCCATGGAAATTCATGGTCGCTGGGTTCTCCCAAGCCATCCCCCGGCATGCTTCTGCAGCCAGCTTACTCTCCTAACTATCCTCCGTAACTACCACAAATCTTCAGCATCTTCCCCATATTCCGTTCCCTCTTCACAGTCAACAAGCAACCTTATCTGCTACCACACAGAAACACAAACACCATCAGAAGAGAACTCCTTCAACTTGTTCTATCATTTCTGCAAACCTATGTGCGCCCAACTCAATCCTCTCCCAATTCCCTCCTCCTTACAAAGCCTCTCCTGACACACGTGCTCTGGATACCATCCCCAAATGTATATACTTGGGATAACCAGCCTTCCTCTGTATTCCTTCATGTCTCCTTGCTACCAGACCCTTCACATCAGCATTTAAAAATGCTCAGGTCTATTCCAAAGTAAAATACTTTCCTTGGCCTCTGGGTCTCCCTCCACTTTGCACCTTCTTTCTCCTCCCCTTCACAGCCAAATGACCTGGAAAAGTTGTTAGGGATTGTTTGTGTTCCTTGCAAAATTTATATGTCAAACCCCTAATCCCCAGTGTGACACTATATGGAGATGGGGCCTCTGGGAAATAATTAGGGTTAGATTAGGTCATGAGGATAGGGTTCTCATGATGGGGTTAGTTCCCTTGTAAAAAGAAGATGAGACAGGAGATCCCCCCCTCTCTCTGCCAAGTGATGATATAGCAGGAAGGTGGCCATCTGCAAGCCAGGAAGAGGGCATGCACCAAGAACCTGACCATGCTGGCACTCTGACTGCAGACTTCCAGGCTCAGAACCATAAGAAATAAATGTTCGTTGTTTAAGCCACCCAGTCTATGGTATTTTGTTATGGCAACCCAGACTGCCTAAGACAAAAGTGTATACACTTCCAACTTAGCTAATCTAGCTTTGGCTTCTGCCACTACTCCAGGGAGTGAAATGACCAGTACCCACCTTGTCTTGAAAACCAGTGGTCATCTTCAATCATCTTACTTGATCTCTATGCAGCATTCAGTCCAGTTGCCTCGCCTCCACCCCCAATGGAGGCTTTCCTTAGCTTGCTGACAAAACACCCTCACTGTGTCCTTCCTACCTCTCTGGCAATTCCTCCTTGCAGTCTCCTGTGCCAGCTCCTCCTTCGCTAGGGGACCTTTGATCATTTGGTATTCCACAGGGGTCCAGCTTGGGCACTCAGCTCACTCTCTCTGCCAACGTGACCTTTCCCAACTATATTTCTTCAATTACTACCCATCTGTCAATAACTCCCAAAGTTACATCTCTAGCCATCAACTTCTGAGCTCCAGACCCACTTTGCCAACTGCCAACCCGACCTCCCTCCTTGAATGTCTCACTGACTCAGCAAATTCAACATAACATATCCTAAAAGGAATTAATGATCTTCCTCTCCAAAATAAACACTTGCTCCTTTCTTAGTATTTCCTATCTCCATAAATGACACCATTAATGGTTCTCAAGACATATACCAGGAAATCACCTGACAACCTTTCCTCCCTCACTCCACTTAGCTAAAAATTGATTTTAAAATTCCTATCAATTATGTAATAAATACCTTAATAAAAAAATTTTAAGAAATTAAAATTCCTATCATTTATGCTTCATAAATACTTTTCAATTCATCCACTTCGCACCATCACTTCTTTCCTGGCTATTACAATAATATCCTTGCTGGCCTTTCTATAACCACTGTCACTGACACTAGGGCTTTGTTAGGTCCCCTGTTCTCACAATACTATGCTGCTTCTTAGCAGGTCCTACAATAATTACAATCTACCAATTAATTACCTAATTCTACCTTCAGTTTCTACATGCATCTGAGAAGTACAAGCTCCATCAGGGCAGGGTTCTGGGATGTTTCATTAACTGTTCTGGTCTTGCTTCCTAGCCCTGTGCATAGCCTTCTGTTGTGTTATACCCAGTGCTTAAAGAATGAGCACATTTCCCCTCTCCCCAGTTACCTCCCCGCTCCCACCCTCTATGTGGCCTCACACCAGTGTTTGCTACTCTTTCTGTTCTCCCAAACACATCACATCACTCACCATGTATTGCCTTGCATCATGATGTACTGTCTGGATATGTCACATCTTCCACAGAGAATATGAGCTCTAAAAAACAAAGAATAAAATAGACATAAACATGTTTCCCAAACTGCAGATGCTATAAAATATTTCTGCAATTATCTTAACACTGATTTTGCATTCTCCAAAGCACTTAGCCTACTAACAAAATTAAGAGCATGTTGAACTGCATTAAAGTTTCCAACCAAATTTTAAGATGTCCTTATTACTTGTGGCTCTGACTCAAAACTATCAGTAGCTAAAAAGACTGAAAAACATAGGCATATCTTATCTCTAATTTACTAAAAGACTGGGGTAAAGTCTGGGCGCAGTGGCTCACGCCTGTAATCCTAGCACTCTGGGAGGCCGAGGCGGGTGGATTGTTGAGCTCAGGAGTTCAAGACCAGCCCGACCAAGAGCGAGACCCCCTCTCTACTAAAAATAGAAAGAAATTAGGTGGACAACTAAAAATATATAGAAAAAATTAGCCGGGCATGGTGGCACATGCCTGTAGTCCCAGCTACTCATGAGGCTGAGGCAAGAGGATCACTTGAGCCCAGCAGTTTGAGGTTGCCGTGGGCTAGGCTGACATCATGGCACTCTAGTCCGGGCAACAGAGTGAGACTCTGTCTCAAAAAAAAAAAAAAAAAAAGATTGGGGTAAAAATTATTTCCCCTTCCCCTTTTCATACTCTAGCTTCCTTCATTATAAAAACAGGTAGGAATAGATCAAACACAAAAATCACAGAGAAACCAGCATTCAAATTCAAAACATAACCATAATCTTGTTAACATAACAGTTATGATTCTTGATGTTCATACTCAGCTTTTCCCATAGAAAGACACTGTGAACACAAATAATTCTCCATACACTTGAACTTCAGCAAAATGTTAAAACAAAAAGAGCCTCAGATAAATATTCTGTGCAAAAAGCTTTAAAGTAGAAATATCTTCCTAAAGTCTAAGTTTTACTAAGAGGCCTTTCAAATGGCTCATGAAAATAATTTCAGATTATATATCAATCATTGTGCTTAATAACAGACACCAAATAATATCTAATTTATTCAGTCCAATGCTCTTGTGATAAACCTGGGGCCCACACAGCTGATCTTGCCACCACAGGCTATTCAGTGCTGGCAGAATTAAGTTCAAACTCCATGCTTAGCATTTTAGACCTTATAAAATCTGACCCAAAGTCTCCTTCCAGGCTTGTTCTCCATTATCTTCCCCACAAAACCCCTACTAACCCAGATTTTCCCAGCTGTTTAATATACCAAGTACTATCACTCGGCTTGTTCTTTGCTCCCATTATTCTCTCTAAAATCTCTTACCCAGTGAATTTCTACTCATCTACTAAGCTAAAATGCCACCTCCTCTGTGAAGCCTCTCCTGATTCCCTTTACAAAGTAATTCCATTCGTTCTAGACTTAGTCTACACTTACTTTTACAGCACTTACCGGAGACTGCCTCATGTTATAGTCATGTGTGCACATGTCTAACTCCTCCACTAGCTCCTTGATGACATGGGTTGATTCACAGTCATTTCTGTATCCTTCACAGCCCCTGACAGAGCATCCTGCACACAGTAGGTGATGAATAAATGTTTACTGTCTCACAAAATAGATTTGCATTATGGAGAACACACAGAAGGCAGAACTTTTCACTGATTCATGCAACATTTAAGGAGCCCATATATGTAAAGCACTGTCCCAGGCCCTGCAAATTCAAACACAAGTAAAACATAACATGCAGGATTCAAGTAATTAGAACCCACATACAAATATGTTTTTTAAAAATACAATATTATGCGATAAACAGAAGAAAAGAGGTATGTACAGGGTCTAGGGAAACACAAAAGAGTGTGCTGAACCTAGAGGTGGGCAATAGTCAGGGTCAGGGTCATTAACACTGTTGTACAGTGTGTGTGTAACAGTTGAACATTCACTACCAGGTCCTTGTTGGATGTTTCTACAGTTAGAAAATCTACAAATACCTACCATGAAATTATCTATCATATGCATGGTATGTCTGTGTTGTGGATGCAGACTTTAATTCAGAAGTCAAGGAATTCACTGCAAATGTAAAAGTAACTGTTTTCTGAGTCTGCCTACTCCTAGGATGCTGTTGTGAGTAGTTAGCACGTCCAGGAACGTCAGGCCACGTAAAAAGAGTTGCAAAGTGTGACTACATTTTTATTGAGAACTCCCTCTTTTCCCCCAGGTGAATCTGCAGGCCAGTCACCTTCATCTGGCAGACGCTTAATTGCGTGATTGCCTGTTTGCAATCTCCCGCCAGACTCTGTGCCCCACGAGGCAGGCGCTGGGCTTGCGGTCTCGCTCCCCTCCGAGACCCCGGCGGCCCCAGGCCTGGACCACAGCGTGCGCTCCACAAATGAATGAAAGGTATTCTTTTTCATTTCTTTTTATTTGCGGGATCCAGGCCTAGGGTCGCTCTTTTGTCCTTAGCTGCAGATCTGAAGAGGGGCTCCCCGACCCCAACTCCCAGGAGCCTTTCAGCCAGCCCCGGACTCCAGCCCCTTTTAAATCCGACACTCGGAAACACTCCTTCTTCCAACACCCGCAAGGTGCCCCTTTTACCTACAACAGGCTCTCGCGCCGCGAGGTCGTCGTCAGAAAAAAAGCCAGGCTACCACTGCAGCCGCCAAGACAGTGGCGCCGCCCGCGCCTCCGGAACAGGAAACTGAGAGAATTAAAAAGCAAACCTGTGAAAGCTGGGTCAAGGGAAGGAAAACTCTTCGGCCTACCGCAGCGCTTTTTTCGCGGTGATTGGCGTGTCAACGAGAGCGATGGACCTCTAGGCCAATCGTCCGCCGCGGGCCGTCCGGTGCCCGCCCCCGCCTTCTATGTCCTCCAATCTGGAAGCGCAACCGGGTGAGCGCGCGTTTCCGCCCGAAGAGGGAAGCTGGGCAGAGGCTTGGGCATTCCGGGGTCCTCGGCAGGTGCCTCAGACTCGCTGCAGCGCTGACCAGCACGAAAACATGAGTGACTCCGCGGGACAGCGCACTTGTCTCCGGCGCTACCCAGAGCTCCCGGTGTGGGTGGTGGAGGATCATCAGGAGGTGAGCGGGCGGCTGCTGGGCTCTGGGACAGAACCGCCCAGAGCACTGGTGCTCCAGAACCAAGGAGACGGCCCAGCCTGAGAGTCGGAGGCCAAAGAGATCACCAGAATTGGTTAACTGCGCGAGTTCCGTTGTTGTGGGGAGACACCGAAACAGAGAACTTGAAAGATCAGGAGCTTACGTTTATGGGACGCTTACTATGTGTCCGGCAATTCATTCAACAAGGTTTACCCAAATCCCACAACTGGTGGTGTCGGGATTCGAACCTGAGCAGTCTGACTGCAGAGCCCCTTCACCTGCAGTTAACTCTAGCTTCCAAATGTCTCCTGGCATCTCTATCACAGCCTTGCTGTTTAGGTGGAAAACTATGCTAAAAACGTGGCATTTCGTTTATAAAATGGGAACACAAATCATAGAACTCATAGGGCCATTAGGAGTGTTACTGTCAGTATATTGTGTACATAAATCTTTTAACGTGGTGCCCCGGCATATATAGACACTAAAAGTCGTTTCCATTTTTCTGGTTGTGCTACAGTATAGTAGCAAAATTGGTGGTTTAATCTAGACTTTTGGAAATCAACAAAGAAAGTCCATGGATCTAAGAAATCTGTTTTAAAGTGGCATTAATAGGCCTTGGGGTTATCTGGATGTAAAAGAGGAGCGATTAACCGATGGGGAAAGTTAAGCGGAGAGGAAGAAAGTTGGCTTTCTCAGGTCCTAGACATAGTGTCTATGAACTTGAGAGAAAGAAAAAGTGTGGGTTAGGTGGTGCTTTCCAAATTCGTTATTACACCTAGAACTATAGAGGATGTGAGAGGAGAGTCTTAGAAACCATCTAGCCAGTCCTCACCATCCTAAAGACATTGAAAAGACCTCAAGAGCTAGGGTATCTTGAACACAGTTAAAGCTAGACCAGGTGTTAACCAGCAGTTTGTTCCTGAGCCCCAATCCTGGTCTGTTTACCCACCTTACCGGTTGAGTTTGAGATGAGGTCAGGAAGGCAACTAGAGGTACAAGTTGGAAGTTTGGAGGAAAAAGTAATGCTTGCAGTCATTATCTGAACAATCTACAATAAACAAATTTTATCTTTTCCCACTTTTTAGTACCTTGATATGCTTCAAATTATGTGCAACTGTGTTTAGCATTGTTTTCCAGTCTGCAGTTGAGTGTGTGCTCATGATTTCAGTGGCAATTCTGAATGTGTATATGTGTTTTTTTATAGGTTCTACCTTTTATATACCGGGCCATAGGCTCAAAGCATCTTCCTGCCAGTAATATAAGATTTTTACATTTTGACTCACATCCAGACCTCCTTATTCCTGTGAATATGCCAGCAGACACCGTTTTTGATAAGGAAACACTCTTTGGGTAATATGTGATTTTGTTAATGACTTTTTATGTGTTTTAAATACAATTTGCAGTAGATTATAAGGCATTTATGGGACATAGACTTTGCTAACAGACTCTTGGGGTTTGTTTTTTTGTTTGTCTTTTGCCTTTTTTATTTTATTTAGAACAAATGTTGACAAACTTTTTCTTAAAGAGCCAGATAGTAAATATTTCAGGTTTGCTGGCCATATAGTCTCTGATACAACTACTTTTCTCTGCCCTTGTAGTGTGAAAGCAGTCATAGACACTATGTAAACAAATGACAGTAACTATGTTCCAATAAAACTTTATTTACAAGCTGAGTATGGTGATGTACACCTGTAGTCCCAGCTACTCAGGAGGCTGAGGTGGTAGGATCGCTCGTGGCCAGGAGTTGGATGCCGTAGGGTGCCAAGTTTGTGCCTATGAATATCCATCCACTGCACTCCAGTCTGGGCAAGTAGCAAGACCCCGTCTCTGGAAAAAAAATACAAAACTTTATTTACAAAAACAGCTCAGCCAGTGTTTGCCAACGTCTGATTTAGAATATAGAACTTTAGAAGTAGAAGAGACTTCTAGAAGTTATCTGAGCCACTTCTCCTCTCTCCTCTTTAAAAGTCTGGATACTAAAAAACAAGAAAATGTGTCTTAATCTAAACACAGTTCAATAATTGTATAGGCAACACATCTTTAATTTGTATATTCTTCCTTCCAGTATTGAGTCTTTCCTACCTCTCAATTTGTTTATTTTCAAGTCATAAATCCTGTTGACTTTCAGTTATATAGAATCATAGAGATGGAAATGAAATGGTTATTTGAGCCTTTCTGAAGGATGGAGTACATACCTAATATATCTGTAAGTAATGACTCAACTAGCTTCTCTTCAGTAATAAAGTTCCCTGAAATTCTGTCACTGTCTCTTCATGTATGTATATAATTGTTAGAATGTAGCCTATTTGTATAATATAAAAAGTTACAGGCCTGATATGGTGGCTCACACCTGTTACTTTAGCACACTGGAAGGCCAAGGCAGGAGGATCGCTTGAAGTCAGAGTTCAAGACCAGCCTGAGCAAGAGTGAGATCCTGTCTCTACAAAAAATACAAAATCAGCTGGGCGTGGTGGCACTCACCTGTAGTCCCAGCTACTTGGGAGGCTGAGGCAAGAGGATGGCTTGAGCCCAGGAGTTCAAGGCTGCAGTGAGCTATGATGCACTCTAGCCGGGGTGACAGAGGAAGACTCTGTCTCAAAAAAATAAAAAAATAGAAAATAAAAATTTTTTTATAAAGTTACATAGCAGTAATTTTCCTCTGTGATAATATTAAAAGATACAGTATATACCCATGTGGATTAATTATAGCCCACTACATTTCTTTTAGTTTACTTTTTCTAAAACCCTAATTCAGGGCACTATTCCTACAGAAATGTGGTGGCTCTACCATTGTCCTTATTCTCTTTTATATTTAGAGGTTTCATATTTTAGAAATTGAAAGAGAATTATGAAGCAGATACACAGACTGTATAAGTAGTCTTAGAATAACAGTTCTGACACTTTTTAGTCTCAGGATTCCTTTGTACCCTTAAAAATTACTGAGGTGTTTTTTTGTTTGTTTTTTGAGACACAATCTCATTCTGTCACCTGAGCTAGAGTGCAGTGGCATTATCATAGCCCACTGTAGCCTGGAATTCCTGGGCTCAAGCAATCATCCCACCTCAACTTCCCAAGTAGCCGGGACTGCAAGCACATGTCACCATGCTCAGCTAACTTTTCTATTTTTTGTAGAGATGGGATCTCGCTCTTGTCCAGGCTGGTCTTGAACTCCAGGCCTCAAGCAATCCTCCCACCTTGGCCTCCCAAAGTGCTAGGATTATAGGCATGAGCCACTGTGCCTGGCCTATTGAGCTTTTTTTTTTAATGTGGGTTGTATCTATTGATATTTACCATATTTGAAATTAAAAGGGAGAAATTTTTTAAATATTCATTTTAAAATATTAATAACAATTACAAACCATTATGTGTTAGCATAAGTAAGATATTATAAAAAATAAATATATTTTCCAAAACAAAAAAATGTGCTGAGAAGAGAGGCATTGTTTAAATTTTTGCAGATCTCTTTAATATTTGCCTTTATGGTAGACCTCTAGATTCTCATGTCTGTTCCTGCATTTAGTCTGTTGCCATATGTTGTTTTTGTTGAAGTATATGATAAAAATTCAGGCTCTCATAGACATGTAATTGTAAAAGGAAAGAATATTTTCATAACCATTTCAGGTAATTGTTAATATTCTTTGATACTACACCAAAACTTGACAAGTGGTAGTTTCTTAAAGGTTAGTTGAAATGTAGACTCCTACTGGGTCTGATATCTCATACCTGTAATCCCAGCACTTTGGAAGGCTGAGGCAGGAGGTTTGATTTAAGCCAGGAGTTCTAGACCAGCATGGGCCACATAGTAAGACCTTGTCTCTATAAAAAATAAAAAAATTAACCAGGCATTGTGGCACATGCCTGTAGTCCCAGCTACTTGGGAGGCTGAAGTAGGGGGATCACTTGAGCCCAGGAGTTTGAGGCTGCAGTGAGCTATGATTGTGCCACTGCTCCCCTGCCTGGGTGCTACAGCAAGACCCTGTCTCCAAAAATAAAATTCAAAAATAAATAAATAAAATAAATGTAGAATCCAACAATTCAGTCTCAAGTCTCAATTGGTCACTCCTTTCAAGAAAAATATTTAGGCCGGGCGCAGTGGCTCACGCCTGTAATCCTAGCACTCTGGGAGGCCGAGGCGGGCAGATTGTTTGAGCTCAGGAGTTCGAAACCAGCCTGAGTAAGAGCGAGACCCCGTCTCTACCAAAAATAGAAAGAAATTAATCGGACAACTAAAAATATATAGAAAAAATTAGCCGGGCATGGTGGCGTATGCGTGTAGTCCCAGCTACTCAGGAGGCTGAGGCAGTAGGATCGCTTGAGCCCAGGAGTTTGAGGTTGCTGTGAGCTAGGCTGACACCACGTCACTCTAGCCTGGGGGCAACAACGTGAGACTCTGTCTCAAAAAAAAAAAAGAAAGAAAGAAAAGAAAAATATTTAGCTCACAGTTTAATCACAAGTGCTTTTCCTTGAGACAGCTATTATACTTCAAAGTATGTAGCAGAAGTGCTTTCTTACATTTTTTGTTTTGCCACACAGAATATTTTAAAATGTATACTCAGGATCAAGTTTTAATAAAATCAAGGATATTCTTAAAAGAAACTTTTTTTTTTTTTTGCTAATGCTTGATAGTGAAGGATACAGTGACTACTAATAGAGTTAGTAGTCTAACTACTTGAGTGCCACTGCCTTCTTTAATCTTAGGACATCAATCCACCATTGATTTTTGCATCATCATTGTAAATGTCCATAAATGAAAAGGGGAAATAATACCTTAGTATTTTTATGAAATAGTTTTGATATAGTGGTTACCCTGAAAAAATCTCAGGAACTACCCAAGGAACCATACTTTGAGACCTGCTGTCTTAAAATAGTGTGTGGATGAAATTACATTTGGAATAAAAATACTAATAGTTTTAATGTTTTCTCTCTGTTTGTTTTCCAGAGAATTAAGTATTGAAAATTGGATTATGCCTGCAGTTTATGCTGGCCATTTTTCTCATGTAATATGGCTTCATCCCACGTGGGCTCAGCAAATCAGAGAGGGTAAACACCACTTTTTAGTAGGCAAAGACACTTCTACTACAACAATCCGGTAATTTCCTCATATTTATGAATATAAAAAGGGTTGAATGTTTCTATCTTGTTTTGGATCCCTGTAATAACTTCATAAATATCTCTACCCACAAATAGGGTCAGATTAAGCCTTCTTCCAAAAAGAATTGTCAAAACACCAGGAATAAGTCTCTTCACATCATTCATGTATCATTTATATTTTGTTGCTGGACAAATTGGATTCTGAATAATATGATTTTCATCCTCTGGAATTTAGGCTGCATTGATGACTAACATCATTAAATTATTGCAGTACGTTATAGATTTCTGTAATATTAATCAATAGTACATTTTACTGTTTTCTTCCAATGTAACTATTGTCTGCTTAATTTAACAGCAGTGTAAGAGCAAAATTATCTTACTTTGGTTTTTTTAATAAATCCAATGGCTCAATTAGTAGATTTGAGGTTTTAATTTTATTAATATAATTAGTTTTAGGCCGGGCGCGGTGGCTCACGCCTGTAATCCTAGCACTCTGGGAGGCCCAGGCGGGTGGATCGCTCAAGGTCAGGAGTTCGAGACCAGCCTGAGCAAGAGCGAAACCCCATCTCTACTAAAAAATAGAAAGAAATGATCTGGACAACTAAAAATATATATATAGAAAAAATTAGCCGGGCATGGTGGCGCATGCCTGTGGTCCCAGCTACTCGGGAGGCTGAGGCAGAAAGATTGCTTGAGCCCAGGAGTTTGAGGTTGCTGTGAGCTAGGCTGATGCCACGGCACTCACTCTAGCCCGGGCAACAAAGCGAGACTCTGTCTCAAAAATATATATATATATATATATATATATATATATATATATATATAATTAGTTTTAGATAATTACTTAATGTAAATTAAATTATGGCATCCTTTGACTTGAGTTACATGTGCAACAATTTTGGGAGGATAAGCTATTTAATCAATGTTCCGTTTATCTTGTGATGCTATATTACCTTTAGAAATACCAATATGTTCTTGCCCTTAAATTCTCTTGTGATAGGATGACTATTTTAAGCAGTGTAATCATAACTTTCTAGAACCGGAAGGATAATGGGATGAAATAGTAATACATTGAAAATGAGATACAGTCTTTCTTATTGAAAATGATACTTTTTATTTCTGATTTATCCTTAATGATACAATTGACTTTTGTTGTATGTGTTTTCATTTGCATAAACAACCTTGTGGTAATACTACATGAAAATTGTATTTATTTAGGATATAATTCAAAAGAAATAAATAGTACTCAACATGTAAATATTGTACATATTACTGGTATATATGAAAGAGTGGTTGAGTTTTTATTGAGTACATCAGTGAATAGGCCTTATTTAACCTGGAAAATCAAATAATTTTGAGCAATCTGACACAAACATTTGAGGCTCCATATTTGATAACAATATTTGGAAGATTTTGATTATCCAATGATTTTGGTTAATCCTACAAGTAAAACTTTTTGAAAGAAACATACATATAGGTATGCAGTCTGAGATATATATATGTGTATTTATTTGTATACTAGGAACAAAGCAAAACTTTCATTATTAAAAACAACATAGCCAGGCGCGGTGGCTCACGCCTGTAATCCTAGCACTCTGGGAGGCCGAGGCGGGCAGATTGTTTGAGCTCAGGAGTTCGAAACCAGCCTGAGCAAGAGCGAGACCCCGTCTCTACTAAAAATAGAAAGAAATTAATTGGACAAC
>CAUYRB010056594.1:0-17264 GCA_963574695.1 Propithecus perrieri
AAAGAAATTAATCGGACAACTAAAAATATATAGAAAAAATTAGCCGGGCATGGTGGCGCATGCCTGTAGTCCCAGCTACTTGGGAGGCTGAGGCAGGAGAATCACTTGAGCCCAGGAGTTTGAGGTTGCTGTGAGCTAGGCTGACACCACGGCACTCACTCTAGCCTGGGCAACAAAAGCGAGACTCTGTCCAAAAAAAAAATCTTAGCTTCCTTCATTGTTCCCATAGATAACATCACCCTTGTGAAACCTAAAGCTAGTTTTTGAGATTATCTTCCAGGCCCTGCATCTGGGTGGAATGGCTGACCCACGCAGACCAGTGACCCATACCAAGGAACTGACTCAACTGGTCTTGCAACCCCTATCCAAGAACTGACTCAGCAAAGAAAACAATTTCTACACTGCCCTGAATCCAGCCAATTAGCAGACCCAATTGCCTAGCCTTTTGTCTACCAAACCATCTTTAAAAAGTCTTTCTCCCAAATTCTTAGGGAGTTGGATTTGAGAACTTCCTCCTGTCTCCTCACACGGTGCCTGCGATATTAAACTCTTTCTCTGCTGTAACTCCTGCTGTCTCAGTGTACTGGCTTCCTCTTGAGCAGCAGGCAGTGAACCTGGTAAGGCTGTACCATATCTATTAACAGTTCAATTCTTTTATTTCTAAATAATTATTCCAAAACACATTTGTTTATCCATTCATCATCTGGTGGATATTTGGGTTATTTCTACTTTTTTGGCTGTTATGAATAATACTATGAACATTCATGTACAGATCTCTATGTGGAAATATGTTTTTGTTTCAGTGGGTAACCTAACAGTGGAATTGCTGGATCATATGGTAAACATATTGTTTTAAAATGTTGGTTTTATTTTTATTCAGGTAGGGCGAGGCCGACAGATCAGATGACTGCCCTTGAAAAGATTGCTTGTTACAGTACCCAAGAGAGAGCATGCTCTGCCCCACAGGGCCACACGGGGGAGCCAGCCAAAGAGTGAACAACAGCATCCACCCACCGAAAGAAACAGGTGAGGCCAGGTAAGCAGGTTTAGGGCTGGCTAGTTTGAATCATGGCCTAGGAGGTATCTCTAATTGTCTGGCATCTAGCCCTGAGGTGATTAGGGCAGGGGGCTAGTGGTATGAAGTGTGAGAGCTCAATCAAGGAGAAAGTTGGGGTAAGTTTAGGATTGGTCGGTTTGCACGTGAAAGGTTCCACTGGGTGAGTTGTTTACTATCTCTAGGAAGTGGCAATCTCTGCAGGGTCTGTAAGCCCCCTCCTTCTAAGTCAAAACATCAGAAGTTTTTTAAAGTGCTTAATACACATATGTTTAACTTGTTTGTTTAGAGACAGGGTCTCACCTGTCAGCCAGGCTAGAGTGCAATAGCATGATGATAGCTTACCACACCTGGCCTATTTAAACCGTCAAACTGTTTTCCAAAGTGACTACACCATTTCACATTTGCCTCAGAGATACATGAAGCTTTTCCTTTTCTCTCTGTCTTCAAGAACACTAGTTATTGTCTTTTTGCTTATAGCCATTCTAGGTGTGAAATGATATCTTGTTGTGGTTTTAATTTGCATTTCCCTAATAACTGATGATCTTGAGTATCTTTTCATGTGCTTATTAGCCATTCCTAAATCTTTTTTAGTACAATGTCTAAAAAATTTGCCCATTTTTTAAAACTTGGTTGTTTATCTTCTTATTATTGAATTTTAAGAGTTCTTTACATATTCTGCAATCAGATATATGATTTGCTTCCTCACAGCATGACAGCTAGGTTCTAAGAAAGAACATTCCAAAATACAGAAAGTAGAAGCTACAAGTCCTTGTGGGGGCCTGGGCTTGAGGACCAGAACATTCCTTCTTCTGCATTCTCTTGGCCAGAGCCAGTTACAAGGATAGTCCAGATTCATGGGGAGAAGTAAACTCCTCTTCTTGTTATGAGAAGCAGAATGCACACACAAGGAGTGCATGAATTGATGGTGGCTATCTTTGGAGATTGGCTGCTACCCTTTCAAGTACTTTAATAAGTCTAATAGTTGTAATAAATTAAACATAATAAGTACGGTGGATGTTAAGTTGTTTTGATTGGTCCAATATAATTCCCCAACTGAACTAAAACTCTCTTATAACTCTGAACTCAAAATTCAAAATCTAAATGAATTACTCATTTTAAATTGGAATCACAAATCTAATCTGTTAGATCCTCCAATTTGCCAGATTTTCTTAAACATTACCAGTTCTTTAAGTACCAAACATATACAAATTGCTCCTTGTGCCAGAGAGACCCTAAGCTTAGCCTCAGTGATTTCCCATTTCCTGGTATCCATGCTTTTGTGTGGTCCTCTCCCCTGGAATGTGGGCAGGACCCGTGACTTACTTCTAACCAGAGGGGATGTGATGTCCCTCCCTTGATCAGGTTGTGTTACATGGAAAAGATGATGGGCTGTCACTTGTATAATTATATTTGTTATATAAGATTGAAGGGAGAAATATTCCTTGTGGGTTTGATGATGTAAACTGGCACGTTGGAGAAGCCCATGTGACAAGGAACTGTGGATCCTTCTAGGAACTATGGATGTCTCTGGAACCTGAGGAGGCCTCCAGCCAACTGCTAGCGTCCTCAGTTATATGGCAGCAAGGAAATGACTTTCACCAACAACCTGAATAAGTTTGGAAGTAGATTTTTCCTCAGTTGAGCCTCTGGACCAAAATACAGCCAGCCAGCACCTTGATTCCAGCTTTATGAGAGCCTGAGTCTCTTGCGGCCTTGGGGCCACATGTGGCCTTCTGGATCCTTGAGTGTGGCCTTTTGACTGAATACAAATTTGACAGAACAAATCCTCTTAATAAAGGGATTTGTCCTGTGAAGTTCGGATGGAGTCAAGGGGCCGCACTTGGGGATCTGGAGGGCCAGATGTGGCCTTGAGGCTGCAGGTTCCCCACCCCTGGCTGAGTGGAAGTCCCAGCCTAGACTCCTAATCCTCAGAAACTATGATATAATGAGCGCATGCTGTTTTAAGTCACTATGCTTGTGCCAATTGGTTACACAATAGAAAACTGATATATTTTAAATCTTAACACAAGAATATTAGTATTATAGATGTGATTTACTTTATTTTTATACTAAATTCTCATTTTCCTAGGGTCAGAAGATATCCATAAAACAATTATACCTCAGTAGACTGGGGTCACCTCAGCCTACTGAGGTTCTGTATCAACTACAGAGAATTTTTTTAGCTGGGACTCAGGATTTGATTTTTTCATAAATTATTACTGGGACATTACGAGCCCTATAAATAGGGCTCTGTACCTTAGAAGAGGTGCTCTTAGGCTTACACATTCCCTGGATTCAAGTCCCACGTTACCTATTCCGTCTGATTTGAATCTGTTACTCCATCTCACCCTCCACATAGGTTGTAGATTGTTATTTCTTCCTTATTTAGATATTGCATTTTGGGGGCTTTCTTAAGATATTGTAATTGTCTTTCTGCGTGGTTCAAAAATATTTTAATGACATTGCGTAGCATTCTTCCCACACATCTATCATTCTTATTAAACCTCTTTGAACTTGATCATTCAGTAGCTTTTCTTTTCTTTTTTTCTTTCTTGTTTTTTAGGTCATAATTCATATAGATATTTAAATGGCATCCGTCTGGATTTTGCATATTGCACACTAGAAACAAAACACATTTAATAGTAAGCTCCCAGTATGAAAAGATAAAACAAAGTAGAAAAAGGGAACCTGATGGAAGCAAAGAGGCACAGAAGAAAACAAACCAACCAGTAAATGATATCCTTCGGGGTTTGCATCCATAAAACAGGGGATAGGGTACCATGAAAAATAAACAAAGACCAAGAAAGAATACCTGGAAATTTAAAATAGAAAAACTGAAATTAAACATTTTAGTGGAAGAGTTGGGAAGTCAAGTCAAGGTTATCTTCCAGTAAATGGAACAAAAAGGGAGATACAAAACAGAATAGAAAGGAGCCGGTTACATGGATGTAGAGGATCAAGCCAGGAGATCAGAAATCACAGAAAGAGAAAAGAAAGAAAACGGAAGGTAGAAAATTTTCCAAGGAAAAATACAAGAATGTGTCCCAGAAGGATATAGTCTCCATCTTGAAGGGCCCCCTAAATATCCAGTGTCATGAACGTTTCAGAACATCAGGAATACAAAGGCAATCTCAAAAGCTGGCAGAGAGACAAAACAGGTGCCATATAAAATAATGAGAAGCAGAGTGCCCTAAGACTTCTCAGCACCACTGGGCAGCAGAAGATAATGGAGTCATGCCTTTAAAATTATCCGGTCAAACCAGGAATCAAGTGTGAGGGTAGACGCAGATGCTTTCTTATCTTAGAGCCTGCTAGAAGCTGTGCTCCAGCAAATACAGACAGCAAACCATGGAAAAGAATATCACTGGGTCTAGGAAAAGAGAAGGGAATTATCAGGATGGCAGCTATGCAATAGGGCTTTCTAGCAACCTGTGCAGAGTGCAGCAGTAGGGGGAAGCACCATGGGATGGAGGCCTCCAAGAAAAAAAAATGCACAAGATAGATTACCTCATACGCTTGAGTATCACGGAAAAGAAAAACCCTATTCAAAGCATTTGACAGCAGGAGGACCACTTGGAAAAACATTAAAGGTAGGTACACAGAAAATAGAATTTTTAAAATTATTAATTAAAGGAAAAAATTGTATGAGATATAATATATAATTAACAGGATCACTAAACCTTATTTATATAGTCATAATAATAAATTGACTACTGATTTATCTAGAATTTTTTTTACTGGGGAAGAAGAGGGGAAGTGGGAGGTGGTAATATAACACACTAAGTCATCATCTACCTAATAGGAAGTTTATATTATAGCTTCAAATTGATAAGAAATAAAAGTATATTACTTGGAAATATGAAGATTAATGCCAGGTATTTTTCTAAAGCTAAATTAGTTCAAAATAGTTGCCTCCAGGGAATAGGGGACAGATATTTTCATTAAGAACTTTCAATACTATTTTGAGCACCTACTCAATGCCAGGCATACATCTCCCTCTCCCCGTGACCCCAATCATCAGAGCCATCCCTCTCCCAAAGGGACATAGGGTGGCAATTCCTTTCATTGCCTCTCCCAGGATCCTGCTCCATGCATTACTGCTTCTTTAGTTTTCATCGTCAGTCAATTTCTCCCTCTCTACCGGCTTCTTTCTCTTTGCTCATAATTGTGTCCAAGAACTTCCAGCTTGGCAAACTGACTGGCCAACTTTGGCTTCATTCCCTGGATTCTGATCTCATTTCTTGGCACAGAGTATTGTTGGAATGCTCTCCACTAATGAGCCCTCTTTGGGCACAGCTCCAGGACCTCCCACATAGGGGTACTTGTTGGGTACTCTGTATACCACAGCTTGGACCACATAAAGCCAGCCCTACCTGCAGTGGTGGGCATTTAGGAGACAGAAGTACAATACCTGTGGAAATAACTTGAAACAAGGGAGAAAGGAGAAGAGAGAGTCAAGGTTGACACCGAGGATGGAAAGGCCATTATTGACATTGGAATCTCAGGAGTGGGGTCATTTGCAAAGGGAGGCAAGGAAGATGATTAATTTCGCTTTAAACAAATTGAGTTTGAAGCTTATAGAATTGGATAGTAATCAGGACAAAGTAGGCAAGTTAGTCCTTTATGATCCAGAAACAGTGAAATATAATGGAAAAGGCTCTGGAGTTGATATATACTAGATTCATATTCTGGCTCTGCCAGTTGCTAACTGAATGACTAATGGCAAGTTACTTAACTTTTCTGCCTCAGTTTTCTCATCTGCATAATGGGGATTGTATCTTCAATAGAAAGCTAGCACGACAAGGCTGAGGATCACCAGGAAAAGGCCACCCGAGTCAGAAAGAACAATCTGGCTGTAGCATGAAGACTAGATTAGAGATGTCACAAGTGCAGGTCAGTATCCTGGGTATAACAGTGCAGAAGACCAAGAACGATGGGCTCAGGGGGGTACTTGAGGGAGGGGGCAACTACAGAATAGAGAGAAATGAAACAACTTAGGAAATGTTTGGGGTTAGAACTAGAGGATAATGGGATTTATTGGATTGGGGGATTTGTGTAGTAGATAATATCAATGCTCCACCTTTATGCTTTTGGATCCCTTTACCATTTCATGCTATGCTTTCACTTCCAACAGCCAACATCTGCAAGGACAGCCAGGAGAAATACCTGGGATTTACATCTTCCTGGGGAGAACCCTACACATGATCCTGGTACAGAAGTATAAAGACTCCAGGTTCCTTGCCCCAACCCAGACCGCTCTGAGGTATGACTGTCTCCAGAATTCACCTGTGAAATTGAGCCTAAATTACCCTCTATGGGACTTTGTTTGATATCGCATACTTGCTCGGCTTCCTCCCCTTCCTGTTTCTCTTCCCTGCCCCCTTATCATTTCTTCTTGGCAATACTTCCTCATAAATCACTTTCACATGAATTCTCATCTCATGGTCTGCTTCTGGGAAGTCCGTCCAAAGACAGTGTCTTAGTCATTAATGCTGCTTAGTAACTTTTCTCCTATGCACATGGTCGAGTTGTACTTCTTGGCCTCCCGTGGTTGGGTGGTGGGGCCAAGTTAACAGCTTGAGAAGAGGTGATACATGTCGCTTCTGGGCAGAGCACCAAATGCCAAGAAACCCTTTAGAGCTCTTTTCCCTCTTTGTGGTGACCAAAAATGTTGCAGACTGTGGCCACTCTATCATCCTGGATCCTAGAGTCGGTTTGACAAATTAGAGCAGAGCCCCCAGCTCTAACTCAATAGTCAGAGTGAGAAATATACTTCTATTGTGTTAAGCCACTGAGAGTTGGGGTTGTTTGTTACTGCAGCATAAGCTAGCATAGCCTGACAGACATAGATAATGGGAAAAAAGAGAAGAATTAAGGATAACTAAGATTTCCAACTCGCGCTATTCGATAGGTGGTGTTAACATTTTTTCGTTGGAAAAAGCAGAGGAAGAAGAGCTGGGTTTTGTTTTTTTGTTGTTGTTTGTTTGTTTGTTTTTTGAGACACAGTCTCACTCTGTTGCCTGGGCTAGAGTGCCGTGGCATCAGTCTAGCTCACAGCAACCTCAAACTCCTGGGCTCAAGTGATCCTTCTGACTCAGCCTCCCGAGTAGCTGGGACTACAGGCATGCGCCACCATGCCCAGCTAATTTTTTCTGTATATTTTTAGTTTTCTGGCTAATTTTTTTCTATTTTTTTGGTAGAGACACGGTCTCACTCTTGCTCAGGCTAGTCTCGAACTACTGAGCTCAAACGATCCGCCCGCCTCGGCCTCCCAGAGTGCTAGGATTACAGGCGTGAGCCACCACACCCGGCCTGTTTGTTTTTTTAGGTAGGTAATTAAATGCAGTTTCAGACATTTTGAGTTTGAGATTCTTGTGGACATCCAAATTAAGATATTGAGAAGGCAGCTGACAAATGGTTCTAAATCTTCGAAGAGTGATCAGGGCTGGAGATAGATATTTGGGACATAAGTAATAAATTAGGAAAATAACGATAGAAAATCAGGACCAAGAGAAGAAATAGAATGTATAATGCATATGTGCTAATGACAAATACAAACACAGAAGCTATGATTGCATTTAAACTGAGAGTTAAGCTTCCTGGCCAGGGAAACAAGGGACATATATTTTATTACATGGCTCTTACTACTGGAAAGAAAGAAGTATGTCAGTTCCATCAAAAACTAAAGTTCTCAATATCCCTCTCTTGTTTCATACAGACTAGCTTCTGATTAAATTGTCTTAGAATAAGGATTCATGACCAAAAAATTTTTTTGAAAACTATAGGTGATCTTCCCTGAATATCACTTCTTTGGGCAAGATTTGTGATGTAAATCGAATGGCAGAAATTCAACACATATTTTCTGAGGAATTTGGAGCACAAGCATTTTTCTTTGTAAATCCCAAGAAGGTGGCGAGGTGCACAACTAATGAAAGCCAAAATGCTAAATCAACATTCTCAGCTGGTCAGAGACCACTAGAAGCTCCATATGTAACGGAGTCCCAGGGGTATCTGGGCAAAGCAGGATTCCTCTCTAGGAAGAAGCTTTGGAACTTTCCCAACATTTGCTTTAGCTATCTGTAGTTGTCCTATGGAGTCTGTGGCTTGTAGCCCATCTTGATTGCCACGAGTTTAGACAGTGTTGCTCTGTACGTGCCGGCACCTCCCCAGCTACTGCTTTTGTAGCCTTGAAACTTTTCCAACAAGTATTATAATGTCTTCAATAGAGCCGAAGGGAATAATCCACCACCGAGGGGCCTGGAAGTGATTTTAATCACTGAGAGTGATATCGCAAGATGACTACAATACTTAGCTAATGTAATGTGTAAGGTTTTATTTCACAGAACAGCAAATCAATTCAGTTCACTGAACAGACATGATCTTTGGTAAAACTTTTAAGTATTCGTTGGAGTAAGTAAGCTTTACGAGAATGAAAGAAGAATAATTCTGGCATATATGTAAAATATCAGCATTTGAAAAAAAAGCAACCATAGGGAAGAAAATGGAGGGGGGGAATCACAAAAAAATAGAAATTTAAAATTAAAATATCATACAAGAACCACCAATCTATGCTCAATAAGACATGATGATAAAAAGCCTTGTCTTGTGGAGTTAATCAAATTGAGTGAACTAAAGCATGTTTTTGGTATTCATGACAACATCTAGAAAAGAATCATAATCCTTTAAAAGACAGAGGCAATGATTTAGGCATTCTCCATATTTTCTCAATTGAAATAGATTCTAGAGTGATGGGAAACTTTTCAATTAGTAAAAACACTCATAGAATCCAATAACACGTGTACTTTACTTTTCTTCTGAAACAATTTTTCTCTCTCCAGTTCCCCATTTCAACCAAACATAAATTATAGACAAATTTATTTGCAAAATAAGTTTTATTCTTATTATGTTTGGCCTGATTATTTGTATAAAGTGCAGCAAGAGGCCGGGTGTGGTGGCTCACACCTGTAATCCTAGCACTCTGGGAGGCCGAGGCGGGCGGTTCGGTTGAGCTCAGGAGTTCGAAACCAGCCTGAGCAAGAGCGAGATCCCGTCTCTATTAAAAAATAGAAAGAAATTAGTCATACAATTAAAAACATACAGAAAAAATTAGCCGGGCATGGTGGCACATGCCTGTAGTCCCAGTTACTTGGGAGGCTGAGGCAGGAGGATCACCTGAGCCCAGGAGTTTGAGGTTGCTGTGAGGTAGGCTGATGCCATGGCACTGTAGCCCGGGCAACAGAGTAAGACTGTCTCAAAAAAATAAAATAAAGTAAAATAAAGTGCAGCAAGAATAGGGATTGGCCTTATAGGCTTTTTTAAGTTGGCTTTGCTGGTACTTATCATAAAGAATTTAGAATTATACTTTTAAAAGGCTCTCAAGGCTAGAAGTCAAGGCAAGGATTCATCATCAGACTGTACCTGTAATACCTGTACACATCGGGTGAATTTCTCTGTTCTTGAGGTACCCACAGTACCTCGAGACTCCTGTGCCTGTCAGAAATTGACATTCTTTACTTACCATAATGTCAGGAACCTTGTCTGAAAACTGTGTTTACAAATTACCAGGCCAGTTTTTCTAAGGGGCTCTATAACGGTCCACCTTAATTCCTCAAAGCAGTCTGGTCGTATCTAAAAATATGATATTAGAGTCAAAGCCTTGTTAAAATAACCAATGTCTCTAATTCTGTCCTGTTACCAAAAACACTTTAAAAAGATAAATTCTTATTGAACTTATGTTAATAACTATATTGTCATAAATTAAGAATACTCACAAATAGTTTTCAAATTCTGGAGAAATCAGGTAGAGAGAAAAGTAAATGTTTCCATTTTGCTAACAAAGTATACTTTACCCACTTTCTGTAAGTTATAAATAGCTCAAAGAAAAGAAAAGTTTTCTAAACTCTGGAAAACAACACATAAAACGAATCTGCAATGTTTTACACAAAAGTGACCAAAAAATCATTTCAGTCCTTCATCAATTTAGTCCCATATAATTAATTCTTGCTTTGCTAGATGTTAGTTTAGTAATTTTATGAGTCTAGTTTTTTCTTTGGAGTTTTTGGCATTCTTACCCAGTTCAATGCTATAATCTCAAAGCCATAAGCATGTATTTCAGAGTTAACCATCAGAGTCTTTTCATCCTTTTCATGAACCCTCTTGAAGACACAACACTTTAGGATTTCCAAAGAGCTTTTTGAAAAAAGCATCAGAATAAAATAATTAACGGTGGACAAGACTAAAAATGGCATGCTTAAAGATGTAATTGACAAAGAAATTTGGTCATTTCTTTGTGGCCTACAGCAATTCAACATAATAATTATAATTATTACTAATAACATGTACTAAGACATATCAGATTCTTAGAAATCTCATACAATATTGGAATACAGATTAATAACGTATCCATACAAATATAACACAAAAAAGTTAAACGTCATTTCTTATTTGACAATGCTTCCCATATAATTTCAACATACCAAATAAACCTAAAATGTCTCTCTTGGACTTCCAGGGGCTTTTTGTAGAATGTCTAAAATTTAGCTCAAAGTCAACCAAGACTTAATTTAGAATTTAAAATTTTATTTTGGGAAGTTGGTAAAATATGAAAAAACACCTGATATCAAAATTGGATCATAGGTCACTGTAAAATAATATTCATTCATTTAGCCAAAATGATAATTAAAAGATTTCAAAAAACAAAAAATAAAATAAAATAAAAAGGCTTTACTTTTTGATAGAGAAGACTAAGTTTTCCAAACAATCAAAACATTTAAGAAAGAGAGCATGATGCAAACTCTCTCCCCCTTTTATGTGTAGTTTGCTAAAAATGTGAACAAAAATCTTTTACTATATTTTACTAATAGTACATGAAAATCTTGTTGAAAAGAGAAACCGAATTTTACCTTTGCATCAGTGTAGTATTAATGTTAAAGCTAATTTTAATAAAACCTTATAAACAGATCCATTCAATCTCAATCAGCTTTGACCACACAAGATAAGATTTTCATAAATCTTTTATAACCTCTTATGATTTTTTCCATTTTCTTTTTTTCTCCAACTTTCCACATCTATTTAGTTTTATCTACCTTTTTTATTCCTTTAATTTGAAACAGTCCTTAAATCACTTCTAAATGAGACGAAATTACTTTTCCTTTAACAAAAATCACATTTTTATATCTTTGTTACAACTTTCCTTACCAAAAAAACATTCTCTTTCCTTGTATACTTTGTATAGAGATTTTTTTTTCTATCTAGTAGTTTAATTATGTATAAACTATAATTGTAACTCTTATAACCTTAATTTCTAGTTTAAAAAAAAAAGCCTAGGAAGTAAGCAACTTTAATTATCATTATCAAATGTAGAGCCCAGGGCAAAGGACAGAGCTCTGAAGACAATGCCTGGCAGATCCAACCCCTCTTAGCACGGCTAGGAGGCAGAGCTGGGCCAGGGAGGACTGGACCATGTTGGGCTTATCTCTGCCCTGCAGCTGGTGGCCCAGGTGCTGTGGACATACATGTTTTCAGGCTTTACCATGGTCACCTGTCTAGACCCCAGAATCTAAAGGCTCAAAACCAAAGACATAAGAGCACACAGAGAAATCAAGCAAATATCAAAAATACCACAAAAGCAACAGTTTTATAACTTTAAAAAAATCTATCAGAGACAGTATAAATTTGTTTAGCCAGGAAACCTATGCAAAAATTTCTAAATTAAATTCTGAGGACGTTTTTATTTTACCAACAATTTTTAAAGTAGTTTTATTTAATGAAGATTACCAATGTCGTGTGAACTTGAAGAGCATTTGGCCACATTTACTTCATTTATGAGTGTTCATTTATTTACAAGTCAATTTGGTGCCATGTACACAACATATAAACATAGACAATATATAGACATGTACATATGTATACCTAAAAATACAGGCACAAATAAAGACTTCATAGCTTTTATTTTAAAATTTTAGCCATGAGATAGGTAAAAGTCACCATTTAAAACGACAGTTAGATTAAACTGTGTCTCTATAAATAGAACAGGTTAAAGTTTATTTGTTCCACAAGGCTAAAGTTCTTACTGAGTTTTAGAGAAAACAGGATAGTAAATTTACATCTCACAGTACAAAGAGAGAATTTAAGCTTATTCAAGAGGAGTTAGGGTGTGTTAAAGGAAGACTAAAAATGGATGCCAAGGTAACAAAAAATCATAGGAATTT
Organism: Propithecus perrieri; assembly: GCA_963574695.1. Classification (NCBI taxonomy): domain Eukaryota; kingdom Metazoa; phylum Chordata; class Mammalia; order Primates; family Indriidae; genus Propithecus; species Propithecus perrieri. Next base: position 12,268 of record CAUYRB010056594.1, read on the forward strand.
ACCACAGGATTTTATAAAGAGACTAATTTTATTTACATAAGCAGCTTCTAATTTAGTCTGTGTTTTCCAGCTGGACCATTGGTCTCAGGGCAGAGCCCGTCAATGAGTAGGGCCAAGAAAGCATTTGCAGTTTCTAGGGCCTAGTGCTTAAATATGTGAAAAGCGGGTGCAACTGGAAGACAGAGCATCTAAATCCCTAAAAATCAAGAATCCCATTTTCACACTGAATCCTGGTTCCCCTCAAAAGAAGGACCCGGCCGCAGAACCACTTCCACAGTACATCTTGCTATGAGGACGTTGCCTGAGGCTGGTGGGCAACCCAGTGCCAATCAGCCCCCTCTGTGATCGGCTCATCCACTACAAGAGTCTTATCCCTCTGTGGCCAGTGTTTCCAGGGCCTCCAAGTGTCCAAACCTAGTTTTGGTTAAATCCCAATGTGCAAAGAAACAAGTAGCCCCCTGTAGTACTAACCATTCACTGCAACCGTTGCCAGCCACCTCCACAACTACAGTCCTCGCCAGTGACCCACCAGCAATTGCACACAAAGGTCAAATTTTCTCTTGTGGTACAGAGTAATCCTTGGCACCCTAAAAAGCCAAAGTGATCAGGGAACTCAGTACTAAAGAGAATAGAGCTTAAGACCTGAGAGAAACCTGCCCACGATTCTTGGGACTCCATGAGGAAGACAGAAGACCCTCAAAAGGGGGTGTGTTGTTCCTTGATTCTGTTTCTCAAGAGGTGTCAGGGCCATTAGCAGTTCCCTGCAGATCTCTTCATGTGGTATCAGAGATAGCAAAAGAAAGGAGAAGTGGATAGAAATGAAAGAACAAGTCTTTGAGGAGCCCATTTGGGGAGATTTTAAGTTTCCCAAAGGCCAATAAGATTTTACATTTTTTTTCCAGCAAAATCTTGCCATAAGAGAGGAAGCAAACAGAAGAACCAAATATAGAATTAAAAAGCAGTTTTAGTTGACTGGAAAAAAAAAATTCCCAGAAACAGAATCCAAAGAAAGTCCTTAAAAAAAAATTATAGCCAAAATATCAACTTTTAATTAAGCTGACTTTTGATCATAGAGCTTCTTTAAAAAATTCTTTTCAAATCTCTTATCAGATTTCAACCAGGACAAATAACCAATATTCTCGGCTTTTGAACTTTTTTTCTTTTTTTAACCAAACGTACCTTCCCAAGTGACTCACCATAAGCAATAAGCCTTAACCAAGGTTATGACTTAAGGACACAGAAGGCATCCCCAAAGAGATGTAAAGAATTCCTCACAAGATCCAGAACCACCCCAAAGACAGCTCAAAGAAAGTTTTACTAGCTGCAAATGGGGGTACAACCCACATTTCTGTCCAGCCATAGTCTCTGGTGTCTCAGCTTCTCAGCTAACCATCTACACACAAAGGCCTGAAAACCCTGTGTGCCCCACAGATGGAAGAGACAGGAAATCAAAAGCTGTCCACGGATGGGAAAAGGATCAATAACAAATGAGTTCCCAAAAAGTCAGAGTCACACAAATAATATCCAATGTTGTACTTATTCCAATAGCTACTCAATCCAATAAGTCTCTTCATGGAAAGTCCAAAAGGTAATTTTCCAGGTTTAGAATAAGGGTTGATACAAGCAAAAAGTGTTCCTAGAGTGGTCGTATTAGAGGCAGTTCCCATGATGCCCAAAATTTCACTCCCAAGACTAGACTAAGATAGAAAAGACTCTCGTTGCTATAGGTGGTTAAGGATGGAGTTTGTGATTACATTGCCTGCAGTATCCCCCAAATTTGTGTGTGTTTTGGGGCGGTTGGGGGTCGCCAGTCACAAACTCGTTAATCCCTAACACTGGGTAGACCCTCCTAGGATTAGACTTTCCTAGGACTAACCAGGCAACTAATGTTGAGATGACAAAAGCCACTTATGGATGGGACTTCTCATGAAGACAAACTCCCCCAAGAGCTTAGCACATTTGGAACAGAGCGTGCTGCTTAAAATCTCATGTCTTGAGTTCCCAACCATTTTCAGACTGGCCACTGGATGTGACCCCAAAATCACCCCTGGGTCGTGGTGACCAAGAAAGAGTACTCCCATGTTGTCATTTTAGGGACAGAAAAATAAGAGGTAATGGAATGACAGAGGCAGAAAAACAAGAAGGAGGAAACAGTTAAAGAAAAACAATAAGAAGGAAATAGTTAAAGAAAAATAACCAGGGAAACAGTTATTTCAGTCTTAAAGAATGGGGTAATTAGACCATGGAACAGTGACCAACATTCAGAAAATAGAAAAACACCATAAATGGTGACTTTCCCCATCACACATATAGGAGAAAGGAATGTCTGGAACATAACCTTTAAGTTATGTCCATACCTGGAAAAATCCAGACCCCAAAACCTGGAACATATAATCATGAGTAATTACAACTGACCTTTACATCAGCATATACTACTAGCATATAAAAGGAGGAATTTTAGAGTTAATTAGGGTCTTCTCCACTCCTGGAGACAGACCCATTTCCCCTTGAGAAATGTCTTTTGCTTTTCACCCTTAAACTTACTTTACAATAAATTTTTCACAAGTACTTGCTGAGTGTTTGCCATCTCTCTCTGTCGTGCGGGCCAAGTCTTCTGATTCTTCCAAGCCCAGGGCCCAAGAACTGGGGCAACACTTCAGAGTTCAGCCGTGAATAGAACTATGACAGTCACAGGTCAAGCTCTCAAGAACATAAAACAATTAAGAGTACGAAAACTCATCCAGTTTTTATTTTGGACACTCACAGCTAAGTTTGTCTAAATAGATGCCAATCTGCGCCGGGCACGGTGGCTCATGCCTGTATTCACAGAGCTGAGGCAGAAGGGTCACTTGAGGCCAGGAGTTTCAAGACAAGGCTGGGCAATATAGTGAGACCCTGTTGCTACAAAATTGTTTTTAAAAATTAGCCGAGTTGATGGTGCATGTCTGTAGTCTCAGACTAAGGCGGGAGGATCTCTTGAGCTCAGGAGTTCCAATGGTCTATGATCCTGACACTGCACTCTAGCCTGGGTAACAGAGTAAGAGCCTCTCACTGAAAAAAAAAAATTTTTTTAAATAGATGCAGTCTGGTTAGAACCTCAAAACTGACCAGGTCTGTGGGGCTGGCTTGAACAAGAGGGTTATAGAGCTCTTAGGCCTGTGTTCTACCCTATGGAACCCCTCCTTATGACAGAACAACACAGAAATACAAAGGCAAAGGAAAGACTATTTCTGGAGGGAAAAAATCAGACAATATGAATATTCATACCAAAAAGTACAAGAGTTGCTACATCCAACATTAGTCACATAAATCCCTTTCTCCCCTTAATCAAGATTTTGGAAAGGAAAAAGAGACAAACAGTGATTTTTGCCATCTGCTCCACTGGGTTCCACAGAGGGAAGCCAGGAGCCTGGCTAGTGAGAATTTCTTACCCTTCTGATGGTTTGTCAGGTCCTGGGTTCCCTTGACTATGGTTTCCGGAAGAGCATTGCAGCTTTGGAATCTTGCTCGTGGCACCAAACTGTTGGGGCCAAGGGAAATCTTCTGCCTCGCCCTTTGAAGAGTCACTGAAAAATCAACTGACAAAAAGCAGATTAATAGGAGGAAAGGCATTCAAATTTATTAGTGTGCACAGAGTCATACAAAATATGAGAACTCAAAGAATGGCCAGAAGATTGACACTTTTATACCATCTTGAGGTTACAAGAAGAATGGGGGCTTGGATCGTGGCAAAACAGATTACAGGAGGGGGAGAAGATGAGGCCTGGCTGGCAAAGGTGGTCTTGTTATGTAGATGAAACCTCATAGGTAGCAGCTCTCAGGGAAAATAGATGGTAAATATTTCTGTCCTACCTTTAAAAGCATCAGACTCTCAGTTAAACTTTCCTAGATCCAGACAAAGGAGGACCCTCATAGAAAGCCTGGCTGCCCCGAAGGGTGCAGATTTTCTCTACAGATGCAAATCTCTCCCACAAAGGACAGCTTTGCAGGGCTACTTCTGTTTACAGGCGCTCTGAACAGCCATCTCAAAATATGTCAAAGAGGCATCTGTTGGGATGAAATATTTTGGTTTCCTTCAGTCTCTGTGTACTTACGCCCAGCCCCCAGCCCAGCCCATCCTCTGTGCCAGACTCTTTTCTTTACATGGTCTTACTGTATCAAGGCAAACACAAATAATTGTGTTTCTGTTTATTAAATTACAGTTATTTCCATATTCTGTCCCCAAGATTACCCAACAGCACTTTCTCCCTTTTTTTTTTAATTGGAGAGTTTCTAAATTTTTTTCTAAATATTTAGATGCAATTGCTTGGTTTTCTCCTCCAGAAGGCTAATAACATCCATGGTGTACGTGGTTTCCTTGCTTTATTTTGTGCCAACCCATTTCTAAATCATGGGGTGGGAACATCTCACAGCCTCCACATAGGAAAAAGCCACCTCGCATGAGCTGAGTTTTGAAAGATGATTAGAGTTTGCCTAGAAGACTGTGGCAGGTGAGGGCATTCAAGCTTGAGGACTGAAAATGTGTAAAAGTGTTACAGCGAGTGGTCCCGAGGACAAACCCAGCAGCACGCGGAGAGTTGGAGAATCAAAGTTTATTCGCTGGCGGGCGCAAAGGGGCCTCACCACCAAATTCTGAGCCCCGTCTACCCGATTTTTCCCACTTTTATTAAGTTGGGATGATCTGAGGAGTAGGGTATCAGGTGGCTAATGCCCGCCAGGTAATAGGTTAGTCAATGTGTCAGGTAATAGGTTAATATTATGTTGATGCACCAGGTAATAGGGTAGTTGATGCACCAAGTAACAGGTTTAGTGTTATGTTGATGTGCCAGGTAATAGGTTTAGTGTTATGCTGATGCACCAGGTAATAGATTAGTTGATGGGCCAGGTAATAGTTAGCATTATGCTGATGCAGGTCTTCTGTGAGGGGTGGGGGTCTCAGGTGGCTGATGTGCCAAGTAACAGATGGGGGTTTTCCTTATCAAAAGCACAGAGAGGTG
>CAUYRB010056596.1:0-57554 GCA_963574695.1 Propithecus perrieri
GAGTGACTGCTAATGGTTATTTTGGTTGGAGGAGGTGTTAAAAGTGTTCTGAAATTAGATAGTGATGATGGCTGCACAACCTTGTGAATATACTAAAAATCACTAAACTGTCCACTTTATTTTTTTAAGGCAGAGTCTCACCCTTTTTGCCCGGGCTAGAGTGAGTGCCGTGGCGTCAGCCTAGCTCACAGCAACCTCAAACTCCTGGGCTCAAGTGATCCTTCTGCCTTAGCATCCCAAGTAGCTGGGACTACAGGCATGTGCCACCACGCCCGGCTAATTTTTTTCTATATATTTTTAGTTGGCCGATTAATTTCTTTCTAATTTTAGTAAGGACGGGGTCTCGCTCTTGCTCAGGCTGGTCTCGAACTCCTGAGCTCAAACAATCCGCCCGCCTCGGCCTCCCAGAGTGCTAGGATTACAGGCGTGAGCCACTGCGCCCGGCCATAAACTGTCCACTTTAAAAGGGTACACTTTAAGGTATGTGAATTTTACTTCAATAAAGCCATAATTTTTTTTACAAAGTTAATAAATGTTGGTTTTATTTTTTAATTTCATAAACCTCTTATTATTATTGAGGCTCTCCAACCACTACATAGGACATAAACCCTGACCTCAAGAATTTCACCAGACGTCTCAAAAGGATGTCTGATAAACTACACAGTAAACGAGACAGTTATATAGGTATAGCTATAGATAAAGACATGAAGGTGGCACCACAGGAGTTGAGAAGGTTGTGAAAAAGTTCCCGAAGGATGTGATTTTGAGCAAGGTGTTGAATGAGAAGGAATTTTTAGTTTTAAATAAAGAGAGACATTTCATGGACAAGGAACAGTAAGATCCAAGGAGCAGACAGTGTACTTGGGAAACATTTTGGACAAATAGGAAGGTATGAAACAAAACATGAAATTATAAAGACAAGTTATGATTAGTGGGTAGGAAAATTCAATATCACACTTCCTGAGGAGGTTGCACTTTATTTTATATAAAGAGTCATCAAAGATCTCATTGAAATATAGTCCAAAACTACTTCCAAAATCCAGGCATGTTTTCAAAATACCACATATATTAATTCCTTGCTTTGCCATTGCATATAGAATCTAGATGTAAGGTTAAGAGAGATTAAGGTAGGTATTAGTTATTTGCAGTGTCATAAGTGAAGAGTCTGATGGTTTTTCAAAGAGAGATCTCTGCCCAACTCTCTCAGCTCAAGCTGGTTCACATGATCTTGTGATTTATATCCTAAGGAAAATAATATGTAAAAATGCTTCCTAAAGGTTGTAGGTAATCCTGTGTACAGTTAAAGGGCAAGGTTCAATAAATGTAGGACAGTGGGAAATCTCTTCCATTAATCACAGACACATTTCTAGGTAAGACCATCTGCATGAAATTTAGGAAGTTCATTTCCCTAAAGAATGTATCAGGATAATTTGTGTTGTCTTCTCCAGTACAAATCAATAGCATAAATAGACTGTATATGCATGCAGTATATCTTGCCAACAAATCACTAAGTCAAAATTGAAATCTATATGGTCGTTAACTTTTCCCTTTTACCTAACTGCCACCAAAGAAGAAAACATGTTATCTGAATATGAAACCTCATGAAATAGAGTATAATTGCATTTTAATCTTTTTAAATTTATTTTATCCTTACTTATTGAAAAAATGGTATATATTACCAGCCAGCAATATGTTCATCTTGACAAAAGCAGCTTCAATTATGTGGCAAAAAGTCTAGATCATAAGTAAAGGGATGGTGATCCCTATCAAATTAACATGTCCCAAAACTCTGTTCAAAAATGGTTGTATCAGAAACCTAGGTGGATTATACCGAGATTGCTGTGAATATTAAAGTACTTTACAAAACACCTAAATGGTATCTAGTGACAAATAGCTCATCATCAATAAATGTTTATTTTCTTTATTTTCTTGATTTCTTATAACAAATGAGATGGGAAGGAAGAGGTCATTGTTAATATTAATTTCAATGTTAGAAGTATCTATGCAACTAGAGGGCTAAAGCAATAGATGAGAGCAGTGGTAATAAAAATACTAATTATTATCATTTATTGCATCAAACAGTGATAGTGTGTGTGTGCATGTTTCTGCTCTCGTTATTTGAACAATCTACTTGCTGATTATTTAAAAATCACATAATTGCCTCTACCATAGAAGGAAGTGTTTTATCATATCTCTACCACGTAAAATTCATGTTTTATAATACAACCACCAAAATATGAACACATAATGAAATGACATCTTTCACAGCAGTAGTTTCCATCTCGTGCAAAGGATATAATCTAAGAAACAGTCAATTTTAAAAGCTCAAAAAACCATGATATCTGATTTGAGTAGATTTCTGTGCATACTGCATATATACATTCATTTGAATGGGTGTCGAGTTAAATGTGTAACTTCCCACTGTGTTAATGGGAACTCTAAGTACCAGTTCCCACAGAGCAGGGATTACAAGTTACTTTTATGTTGAGCACTTGCGCTATTTTGAATGTTAGCTACATTGCAGGATAACCAGTCAGAGGGATAAGACATGTGTAAAGCTGTAGGATGCAAAGAGGAGATTTAAAATGAAATAAATGTATATGAAACATAAATGAATGGATGGATTAGATGCCATTCGATGTTTAACAATATAGTGAGTGAATGATATTTTAGCATCTGAGCAAGAGAACACATTCTTACTAATTTTTAAAAAATGATTAGACCAACTAAACAATGTCCATTTATCTATGGCTAAGGACATCTGTAGCCACACAAAGTGGAATAAGTCTAAAAAGTTTTTGTTTTTTTTTTGTCTTCAAGGTATAATATCATCAACAGAAAATAAAGAAATATTTTTATGCTATATCTGGGTGATTTATGCCTTCAAAGAATATTGAGAGCCTAATATGTGTTACTTTTTGGACTTCTAACAATTCACTAGTGGAAGAGTCTGCCCAATGATGAAATCCCACATTCCTCACCGGGAAGCTTTTTGGCTGAGGGTGTCTCAGGGTATCCCATTCCTCTTCTACCAAGTAGTTCCCAAACTTAATTGTAAGATCCAGTGCTTTGCATAGGAACAGCTCCTGTGGGCATTTAATGATTTCACATGAACAAAGAGTGAGTATTCACCCACATTTATTCAATTCTGGAGACTGTGATGAGCTTCTTGTGTTACGCTTCCATAGCCAAAGGAAGACATTTCCCAGGTTTGGGAGTCACTGGCAGACTTAAGGATAAATGCCATACTGCTGTAACCTGTTAGCCTTGTTGTCATTCCTTTCTGTTACTCTATTACTTCTTCCTGTACAGTCTCACCGTGGACCACTTCCCTGGGCTACCAGTTACTTTAGCAAGGCCCAAACCCAGAAGTCATTGTCAATAGCACCTATTTCCTTGCCTCCTGAAACACTCCCCCAAGCCATATTCAATCCTTCTCAAGTCTTGTTAAATTTTCCTTCTAAATAGACATCACAACAATCCACCTCTCTATGTTTTCACTACCAATATTCAAGTCAAAGTATCATCACCCTTCACCTGTAAAAATTCTTAACTTTTCTCCCTTTATTCATTTTGAGTCCCATTCACAGCAGAAGTGGTATTTCTACGACTCTCTATTGTTCTTAGGAAAAAAGTACAAGACATGCAAGGATTTCTCCAGCTTAAGCTAAGAGTGAAGACCCCTCTTTGCTCTCACAGATTCAGCCCCATCATCATTTCTTCAGTTCTTCATTTTCCCCATTTTCTCCAGCCACAGGACATTTTTCACGTGTGCTTCTCTTCACCTGAAATGCTTTTCTGCCCTCTCCTCACTTATTCAAGCCATACTCATTTTTTTCTCTCTGCTTAAGTTTCCTCGGACAAACCTTTGAGACATTGTATTTCCCTAGTAGAGGCTTTCAAACATGATGTAGGACTCCTTGACATTTGTAATTTTACATATTTCTTCAACTTAAGGAGTAATGTCTGTAGCAGACATTCTGTTTGACTGTCAGCATTCATATAATCTTAGATAATATATGTACGTTTATATATATAATACACACATATGCATACAACCTCATCTGGCCAATGGGATGTAAGAAGAAATCTGATGAGACTTCTGAGAATCTTATCTTTACTTCTTTGATAGGCACTAAAAGAGAGATAGTCTTCTTTTTCCTATGGATATTTTGTGTTTAGATAGAGTCTCTGAAAGTGTAACAGGTTTTAACCAGCTTAAGGATGAAGCTAACACCTGTCACACCGGGTGAAAAAGAAGAGACACAGAAAGATTACACATATTCAGTGATGTCACTGAGCCAGTGAATCATTTAACCTTGTCTTAGTTTGTCTGTCTTGCTATAACAGAATACCATAGACTGGGTAATTTATAAACAACAGAAATTTATTTCTCACAGTTCTGGAGGCTATCGAGTCCAAGATCAAGGCACCAGCAAGTTTTGGCATTTGGTGAGGGGCCAATTTCTGCTTCTAAGATGGCACCTCCACAGGGGAAAAATGCTATGTCCTCACACGGGAAAGGAGCAAAAAGAACAAAACTCCCTACATCGAACCCTTTTAGATGGCATTAATTCATCATGATGGTGGAGTTCTCATGACCTAATCACTTACCAATGGGCCCCACCTCCCAACACTGTTGCATTGGGGATTAACTTTCTAACACATGAATTTTGGGAAACACATTCAGGCCATACCACTCTTCCCTTGGCCCTCAAAATTTATGCCATTCTTAAATGCAAAATATATACATTCCATCCCAATAGTCCCAAAAGTTTTAACTCATTCCGGCATCAACTCGAAGGTCTAAAGTCCAGAGTTTCATCTAAATATCAAATATAAGTGAGACTCACAGTGAGGTGAACTGTTCTCCAGCTGCGAGCCTGTGAAACCAAGCAAGTTATATACTTCCAAAATATAATGGGGGGACAAACATAGGCTAGACATTCCTATTCCAAAAAGGAGCAATAGAAAAGAAGGAAGGAGTCCCAAGTAAGTCCAAAATTGAACAGCACGACTACATTAAATCTTAAAGTTTGAGAATAATCTTTGACTCCACGTTACCACCATCCTGATACACTGTGGTGGCAGTTGGGCCCCCAAGGCCCTGGGCAGCTCCATCAGATGGCTTTGCTGGATATAGCCCATGCTTTACCTCTCATGCTTTGAAATTGCATGTCTGCAACTTTCCCAAACTGGTGCTGCATGCCAGTGGCTCTACAGTTCTGGGGTCCCAGGAGTGGCCCTGCTCTCATGGCTCTCCCAGGCATTGCCCTACTGGGGACTCTCTGGGGTAGCCCAGATCCCACAGTTCTGCTGGGCATCGCCCTAGAGGCCGTTCTCTGTGGCAACTCTGCCCCTGCAGTAGGTCTCTGCCTGGCCCTGAGGCTTTGCGAGGCATCCACTAAATCTAGATGGAGGAAGCCATGCCTCCAAAGCTCTTACATTCTGAAAGCCTGAAGAATTAGCACATGTGGACACCACCACCAGTTATAGCTCACGCCTTAGGGAGGGTTGGCCTGAGTCAACTTGGGCCTACCTTGGCACACTTGAGCTTCAACCAGGGTGGCCAAAGACTACCACACCAGAATGTGGGGAGCAGAAACCCCAAGCAGCCCCAGGCCATTAGCCCCAAGGTTCCACGGGTGCCCTTGTCAGTGAGTCCCAAGATCTCACAGGCACCCTGGGTCCCTACCCTGAAACTGTCTGTACCCAAGGCTCTTGTATTTTGGACCTAATATGGGAAGGGAAGCCTCAAAGATCTCCAAAGTGCCTTCAGATTCATTCTCCTATTGTCTTGATGAATAGTGTCAGGCTTCCTTCTATTCATACTAATCTACGTATCAAATGGTTGCTTGGGCACACCCTTGGTTTTCTCTCCTAAATACACTTTTTTATTCTTTACATGGCCAGGCTGAGAATTTTCCAGATCTTTATGTTTTGTTTCCCTTTTAATCATAAATTCCATCTTTAAATCTTTTCTCTCTTCTCACATTTTACTATTAGCAGTCCAGAGAAGCCACACAACATCCTGAACACGTTACTACTAGAGAGTTCTATCAAATATCCTAGTTTATCACTCTTAAGTTCTGCCTTCGATAAAGTCCTGGGACATGAACATAATTAGTCAACTTCTTTGCCACTTTATAACAAGGATGTGGCCCTTCCCCCAGTTTTAAATACATCGTTCCTCATTCCTGTCTGAGACCTCATCAGAATAGTAATGTCTAAGACAACTCAGGCTTTCCCTACAGCTCTTCTCCTCCTTCTGAGCCCTCACCTGAAAGACCTTTCATGTTCTGTTTACAACCATCTAGGCTTTTCTAACATTCGCTTCAAAATTGTCCCAGCCTCTGCCCATTACTCAGTTCCAAAGCCGCTTCCACATTCTTAGGTATTTGTTACAGAAACACCCTGCTTCTCTAGTACCAATTTCTGTCTTAGTCTGTGCTACCATAACAAAATAACACAGAGACTAGGGAAATTTCTCACAGTTCTAGATACTGGGAAGTCCAAGAACAAGGCACTAGCAGGTCCAGTGTCCAGTAAAGGTTCAGTCTCTGCTTCCAACATGTTTTCTTAAATGTTGCATCCTCTAGAAGGAAGGAATGCTGTGTCCTCACATAGCAGAAGGTGGCAGGGGAGAAAGAACCAAACTCCTTCCATCAAACATTTTCATAAAGGCATTAATCCATGCTCCTCTGCCCTCATGACCTAAACACCTCTCAGCACTGTTCCACTGGGGATTAAGTTTCCAACATGTGAATTTTGGAGGACTCATTCAAACTATAGCAAGTCTCAAATATTTTTCAACATCTACATTAACAGTTTTATGAGTTAATAACTAATTATTAAACCACTTTTATTTGAAGGTCTGCAAGCAAAAGCAGCCTAACCTTTTGTAATATCTGTCCCAGTCTTAGACTGTAAGTTCCTTGAGAACAGACTCCATGACTGTTTTTACTCACCATCTTAATACCAGCATCTAGCTCAGTGCCTGCTTTATAGTTTGTGTTCGTTAAATATTTTTGGAATGAATTAATGGATACATGAATACCAAACATTTTCTGAAATAACTCCTGGGATACTGGTATCTTTTCCTTTTTATCTTTGGTCTGTTCTTATTATCCATGTAGGTCAGTTACTTTTTCTGTTTCTCTCAAAACATAATTTCACCTTGCCATTTCCCTATGAGTAGGCTGTGTTTATCCCTATTTCTCTGAAATAAGACATTTAGTATGAGATAAAATTCTTTGGGTAGTCTCTGGCCAGGTAGAGACTAACAGAGACGTAGTTTCTCTCATTCTATAGAGATCAGTGTTTTATAAATAAAATTGTATAACAATTATGTGAAGCTTCTGAAAAACACATATACCTTTGAAATATTCTCACAAATTCCAGGTGGTAGATCTGGTGTGGTTGATTCATAGGAATATTTATATTTCAGTGTTCTATCAAGTAATTCTGATGTGCTTTCAGGTATTAGATTGTTATATATATTAAACCTCTGTTAATTCAGCTGAAGTTTGCATTAACATTTGGTGATCCTATCACATTAATTATTCATACTAAATTTATTATAAATTAGAGAAATAACATTATTTCTTCAACATCGGACAGATTTCAGGAAAATGAGAAATAGACTTTATTCCATAGAGTGTGAGGAATCAACTACAGTTTAAGTGAGAGGATCCTCTAAGAAGGTAAATTTTGTTTGACTCTAAGGACAAACATTCCCACCATTTTTTCCCTCTTTTCTTGGTAACTGAACCTTGATTTCTTCTTAAAGACTCATACCAACACTTTCAGCGCATATGGTATGAGTAGGGCTGGATCAAACCTTGTTTCAAAGGCAGATATGTGGTGTTGGTTAAAATAAATCAGACTACTCCATTCCTCTCACCAATAGCGATGGACTTGGTGGCATGAATGTGATCTAAATATAGCTAATGAAGTGCAATGTGATTTTTGCTGGGAATGTTCAAACAGTGGTTGGCATTCTTCTCCACAGTTTTTGAAGTTGAGCCAACGTAAGATCCTAAGGCAGATATTTTATGAATTTAGGAGAAAGCCTTTCTGAAAGCAATGAAGCAGAACTAAGAGACCACCAGGGAGGAACAAGGGCCCAATGACATTGTTTTTTTATCTCTATGTTCTTCCCTGCCGGAAGCCTGTACACTTTTCTTTAATTGGGCCATAAATCGCCATTTCAATTAAGACAGGTTATGTCAGGGTTTTTTGTCACTGGGAGCAGAATCATAAATGATACAATGAGGAAATTTTTTTAAAAATTTTTTACATATTTTCATAAAAGGTAAGTCCTTCAGAGGTATGAGGTTTCTTTGATCATTAGAAGAATTCATATGTAGGCGTTAGACGATTAGTTGAAAGGGATATTTTAAAATGGACCAAGCATCAGAATGGTGATCGGTGTTGATGACATTTGTGGGGCTGGGAAGTAGAGGGCCAATCCCAGGAAGCAATAAGTCAAAAAGGAGGGAAAAGGGAATCTTAAGGGGATATCCTCTGGCCCCGGGCCATCTCTCTGATCCTGTTACTGCTAAGAGGATGTTGTAAATAATGAACGTTTAAGGCAAGCACATTATATGCCAGGCACTGTAGGTACTAAGTGATTTAAATTGACTGATCTGATCTGAATCAACTTAAGATCAAATCCAACTGGCTTACTGCCAAAACAGCTCTACGTGCCTAACAGGTTGTGATATGTTACACAGACAATGCTGGATCAGCAGAAATTACTAATGATTTTGGCAGCCAACGAGGTCTGTGAGGTAATAAAGAAGGCTATAGCTTTAAATAGCTCGGTGGAAAAATGCAACAGGGCAAAAGGGAATTGCAATGGGCTCCCTGAACTGCTCTGTTGATGTTACTGAGCAAATATAGCTCCTTGAGTTGTTTTCGTTTCATCAAAATCATGATACTCTTGAGTGTTGGCAAGGAAATATCAGGTAATGAGAATGCAGCGAACATGCCTTTCATCAGCTGAAAATCTTTAATTGTAATTGCAGCATGTAATGGTGTAATTAGTTGTCTAAGTGACAGGATAGTCTCAAATCTTTCCTAGCATTTTGCAAAAAAGACCATTATGTTTCCATAAACCTTTCTTCAAATGAGATGACGAGCAGGCAAAGATGGGAAAGGAATTCATTTTTAACCCCATGGACTGAGCATACTCACAACTAGAAATGATAAGAGGCTAGATGGAAGTGAAGAGATTATGTTGCTACTCAGATAAGTGTTCTAAAGAAACCACACACAGAAGTAAATAATAAGTATCACATTTTAAACAACTCAAAACACTCTAAATACATTCACATCCTGAATCTTAGACATAATCTTGCAAAACAGGTATTATTATCCCCATTTTATATACACGGCAACTAGGGCTCAGAGAAATTTAATAATGTATTCAGGGTCACACAGCAAGTATATGGCGAGAACAGGGCTATAATTTGCACCTAGGACAAAATCTGAGTCTCTCGAACTTCAAAATTCATTATCTTGTCCCTAGAACAAACTGTCTTCAAACCTTTACAATGCTGGTTCTCAAATTTCTCTACATATAAGAATTACAAGGAAGCTTGCAAAAATGTGGATTCCCATGCACACAAACCAGAGAAATAAAGTGAAAAAGATGAGGATTTGAGTTGGTAGGTTATAGATGCAGGTAAGAAATTTGCAATTTAAACTGATTCCTCAGGGAATTTTGAGACAGGTATTCCTCAGATCACATAGTCTAGCATGTCTTTTGCAGAACCTGTATGAAAGAAGTCTGGGGGTTTTTATACATGGAAATCATACAATGAGGCTTCTAATGGAATCCTGATGACAAAGTGCACGTGTAAAAAGACAGACTTACACTTAATCAGAGCCAGTTTCATAGAAAGCCCTAGGCTTTGCACAGTTACATTAAAAAAAGAACATAGGGTCTCAATCATTAAATTCAAATTGGATTTGTAACTCCAGGACTATTAGAAAAACAGCTTTTTCATCTGTACCTGTTACAGTGGAGATGATTCTAGAATGAGCAGGTTGAATCCAGGAAAGTATTTTTCTTCATGAAAGAAACACATAGTGCTCCAGGCAACTATGGTTGACGGATGTGATAGTAGATCTTTCCTTTGCGTCCTTGTCATATAAAATTAATCCATCCTCTCTTTTAAACATATTATAGAAAATGAAAAAGAGAATCAAACTAACAAAATCTATTTTTCTAAATTAAAAAGCTTGAAAAAGCCCCGCTTCCTTTGTCTATCATAATGGTATCATTGGATCACTGCCAAATCAGAAGCTATATGAAAGATTGTTCTTAGATAATGGTTGCTTTTAGTAAAATATAAAGCTGCTTTTCCCAAAACTCATGAGTTTCCAAACACAATAAATCCTAGTTTTCTAAAATAGATGTTTTATTTTGTACCTGATTTTGCCTTAATTTTAACCATTGTCTGTTAAAAAATTGTGTCAGTGAAACTCATATGCATTTCAATATTCTACAACTTTTACCATTGTGTAAATTCTATACAGTCTGCTTAAGCAATTCTGCCAAAGTCATTAATTTTAACAGGAAGATTTATGTATTGCAAGGGTGTTTTTCAAAATACTGGTTTCTTAAAGATTTTTTTTTTCTATATAACTGTAAGTGTTCCACATTATTCAGGAAATACAAGTGTTATTGATAATTACATTTATTCATAAAATGTGTATATAGATCTCTTTGGTACAGCAGAAATTACGTATTGTTGTGCTTATTACATCCTCTTGACATTTTGGATTTACCTTGTGCAGGAAATGAGGAGGTTTTAAGTAGTGGGGGCTGACTAAAAATGGAGGGGAAAAGGGAAATCTGTGAACAGCAAGAACTTTTGCTTCTCTGGGCTTCGGACTGTTTATTTAATGCAACAGAAATCAGATAACTACTATGCTCAATGATGATACTAGTATGATCTCTGCCTCCATGCTTAGGTTGCTTTATTCTCAGAATTATCATTTTCAAATTTGATCTGAATAAAGATTTCCATGCCAGTTAAGATGACCCTCTACATCTCCCATTTCAGCTGTGGGGTGATGAAAATAATGAATAGAGTTTTCTGTAAGAAAACCTGGGTTTGCATCTTGATACTGCCACTGTAGGACCTTGGGTAAGATCCTTAGCCTCACTGAGCTTCAGTTTTCTCACCTGTAAAACAGAAATAATAATGCCTACTCCTAACAGCTGTTCTAGAGACAAAATGATAAAAAGTTATGAGAACAGTTGGTTCATATTAAACTCATTTTTTTCCATTTGCAAAGACTAATGTAGACATTGATTTATTTATCACAGAAATTATCAGGTTTCTCTACGTATATACTTTTTCTATTTGCTTAACTGAAATATCAAGTAATAAAAACATTTATTAACATCTAAGTTTCTGGCTTGAGATTCTAAGCTGTAATTTATCCCAGGATTTTTGGAGTCTTCAAGCGGTACTATAAAAAAGATAAACTTTAGAATGAGACCCATTTGGATTTTCCCCCTTGTCTTCCTCTGATTGATATTTTTTATCTTCTTTCATTTTACCCTATTTCTTTGAAAATTATACTCTAACCACTTAGTGTTAATCCTCATCATTTAAACATCCATCTTTAACTTTCTCCTGAACAATTCAAAGATATAAAAGTGTAGTATATTTTAATGCCAACTACTTTCCATAAAAATTACATGTGAATTTTGTGTATTTTTAATTTTTATGGATATATAAGATTGCACATATTCATGGGATACATGTGATATTTTGATTATTTTCATCTATACTCTTTCCTGCCCCATAAATGAGACGTTGTTGCTGCTGTTGTTTTGTGTTGGTTTAGAATACAGTCCATGTCTATTTGTATTTAGACCTATGTTAACATTCACAATTATCTTAGCAAGATGCTTTCCATCTCATATTTTCCACTGGGGACAAAAATGAAATTACGTATTCAGAATTTCATTTATTGGGGTCTGTTGGTAGTAAGCTTAATTTTTGTTTGTCTGTAAAATGTCTTCACTTCACCTCTGCTCCTGAAAGAAAGTTTTACTGAATGCTATTAGGATATTGAATCCTAGGTTGGCAGTGCTGGGGTGTGTGTATGTGTGCCTTTGCTCAGCACATTTTAGATATTATTCCACTGTCTTCCAATTTCCATTACGGCAAAATCATTTAATAGAGTAATTATCAGCCCTTTGAAGGAAATTTGCCTGGTTCCTCTGGTTACTATTAAGTTCTTTTTTTATTTCAGCATATTATGGGGGTACAAATGACAAATGTTTAGGTTACATATATTGCCTTTGCCCCACCCAAATCAGAGCTTCAAGCGTGTCCATCCCCCAGACAGTGTGCACCACACCATTTAGGTGTGAATATACCCATTCCCTCCCCCGCACCTGCCTGACACCTGATGAATGTTACTTTCTGTTTATTTTTTTGCTGGATTATTATGATGTGTCTGGATGTAGATGTCATTATCTGTTTATACTGAGATTCACTATGTTTCTCAACAATTCTCAAATGTATCAGACAGATAACATCTCCTTGAAAATCCCTTCTTCCCCATTTTCTCTATACTATCCTGTAAAAATATAGTCTTCCCTATTTACTCATGGGAGATACATTCCAAGACCCCCAGTGGATGCCTGACACTGCAAAGAGTACTGTGTGTGTGTGTGTGTGTGTGTGTGTGTATATACACACACACATTATTTTTATATATATTTTCATATATATACTATTTCTTCTATATATGTAGTTATGATAAAATTTAATTTATAAATTAAGTACATTAATAGATTACAACCATAAAAACAGTAACAATATACTGTATTAAAGTTATGTGAATATGGTTTCTCTTCCTCTCTTTTAAAATATCTTATTGTATTACATCATGGGTAATTGAAACTGTGGAAAGCAAAACCACAAATAAGGGGGGACTAATATACAGTATGCATTTTTTTTTAAACCTTCATTTCTCAGCCTTTCATACTTTTCATCTCTTTAATTCTACATGCTAAATTCTGAATAACTTTCTTCAGGTCTACCATTTGTCCAGGCTATTCTGCTGTTTGATTCAGCTTTGAGTTTTTAGATATAATTATTGTATCTTCCCCCCGCCCTTTTCTATTCATTCTATTTATTTCTCAAATGTGCTAGATGATTTTGTAGTCTCTTATTTATTGCATATATTTTCAAATTTCTCTTTTCCTTATTTAAGCAAATTAATGAATTTTTTTATTTGATGACTACTAATATAAAAATCTGAAGAATTTTTTATCTGATTCTGCTTCCTTCTACTAGTTTTCTCCAAGGATGACTTATTTGTTTTGTTGCCTCATGTTCTTTTGGAATTTTTGATTATGAGCTAATAAAGTCGCTTCAGAAATTTATCTTTAGGAATTCTTTGAAGCCTGGGTTGAATATGTATTTTTCCCAAGAATATCTGTGCTTATTTTTGTCAGTCGCATATATGTATAACCTATAAGAGATCACTTTTAAATTACCTTTTCCATACAAGAATAGTGTGAATGTGGGCCAAAAACCAAGTTTGACTTATGATCACAAATTATCAGTGGAGATCTGTCTTCTTCACTCAACACCAAGGTCAAGACGTGCAAGTTTCCTCGCTAAAACCCTCTGAGCACTGAGCTCATTTCTTGCTCACCCTCACTGTGATTGTGGCCCTTTAGTCTTGGCTTTATGAAGGGCACTTCCTATTAGTCTCCATAACTGGAGTATGCCCTAGATTTTAAATCCTGTTTCCCACTCCCTGAGAGAAAATTTAAAGTGGAAGCTCAAATTAAAGGCACTGGAAAACCTAAGGTCAAAAGGTTGCTCTGAGAACTGAAGTCCCCAGGGCTCATACTTTAATTTTGCATGGCATCTACATACGCCGTCCTTTACTGCAGCACAAAATTCTACTTTACAATGTTTTTTCCTTTTTTAAAAAAACTTAAACACAATGATCTTTTAACCTCTTCAAGTGTTTTTTTCTGCTACCTCCACCTCATGCACCAAGTTATGATAAATGGAATTTTCCCCCTAGTTGTCATTACATTAATTCTGAAAGCATATTGTTATTTAATATATATTAGTAATATATGTACATATTTACATATTTGTACTCAGAAATAATTACCTTTCCACTGACTCTACATATAAATCTCTTATATAGGCTAATTTTTGGAAGAAATACTAAAGTATAAATATTTAGAGCCAAAAAAAATTTTAGAGAGCACCCAGACCTAACCTTTGGGAGGTTCAGATACTTGCGTAATAATATATGGTACCAGCTGGGACCAGAATCCAATTCTAGGGTAAACTAATACCGTGTTCTTTCTACCAAAATCATGTCTATTTTAAAAGTATGGTCATAACGTTCTGACTTTTTCAGAAAAAAAATTAATTTTTTCTAATGGGCAATGGAGCTAAAAATAATAATTTTATGAGTCTTTGGCCTGATGATGATTGTTACAAATCTCACACATTGATGCTGCAGAGGAGTATTTTCAATCAGATGTTTAATAGTCACTATTGTCTAAGATAAATAAGCCCAGTTTCATGTGGGTGGTGATGTATTTAGCAAACAGTAAACATGAGAGATTACACAAAGGAATTGTAACACAAGATTATATTTTGTCTATACTTACTGATGCTTAATTATCAATGGATTGCAGGGAAATTACTTTATCAGTGAGGTCCAAATCCAAAATATAAACGTATCTTTCTTATACTGTATTTCATAGTTTTCTCTATTTCTAAACTTTTCTTTATAAAAATGCAAACTAAACAAATTGCCCAAACCCTCAAATAAGCTGTAGGTGGGAAACAGAAAAATGAAATCCCTCAGGGAGGCATTAGCTAAGATAGCTATCAAGTAAGCAAAGTTTAGGTACCAACAGTGAAGACCAGCAGCAGAAAAACAGGTTCACCATGGAAGAAAATACTACAGAAAATGTATGTATTTCTGACAAGACAAGGAAAGGGTCTTCTTGATAAGGTCTGAATTTCCCAAGACCCAAGTATGAGCCAGGGGTATTGGGAAAGAGTTTTTAGAGATAATAAACAACCCAAGACACAAATGTTATTCAGGGCCTGTAAATAATGAAGTAGCAACTATATACCATGTAGCCGTATAACAAGAATTTCCTAAGAGAGTCCTCATTTCATACACTGACATTTTTTACACATTAGCAGAATATCCTGAAAATTCCAATGTTGTATATTCCCACTATATTGCCAAAACTGCTTCTAGAACTCAGCAATGGAACAGAAATCCTTTCTCACACTACATATTCCACTTTAGAGTCACAAAATAGGTACCCTGTATCTGGAAAATGGCAACATTAGAGAAGAACCTTAATGGCAGCCCTGATTATAGAGGACTTAAGTTCAATGGCACTCGTTTAGACGTAAACATATTGAAAGGAAAGGAAAGTTAACTACATAATCTTAAAGTGGGGAAGAGTTTTTTAAGCAGAAACCCTGAAGAAAAAATATGATGAATTAGACTACATTTTAAAAAGAAAAACTAAGCAAAATGTATATTCACCCTACTTTAAATGAGACTAAATATCACCACCTTAGAGAACTAAAATATTTCTCACATCAACTATCATTATATCTGAAATTTTCATAATTAGAGTCATTCATTTTGTACACATTAATGTAATTTCACCTTGGAGTGAGATAATATATTTCTTTCACATGTTAACATACAATTACAAATATATTTATCTGATTATCCTCTCGGCACTTCTGTCAAAGATTTCGGATTTAAGGTGATGGCTTTAGCTTAAAAAGTTAATAAAATATTTTGCATCTTATTCTACAATTTATGCATCTTTGATTTATGTTATCTTGTCTAATTTTCAAGTGAACTCAATATATTTGGAATAATCAAGTTTTAGAAATGTGGTAATATATTCCATTACTTATGGGAAAAGATCAAATGAGAGGTAGCGAGAATTAAAAATCAAAGCATGCCTCTTTCACCCTTTTGGCTCAGCACTGTGTGAATTAGCATGTTCACATGGCTCTAAAGAACAAACCCTTATACCTAATACTTTATCAGCTAAACAACCCATATGTCATTATGTTGTCCTGAAGAAGTTCTGGAAGTTAATATTAAAAACACTTGATTCTACTCCATTAAGGACAGTAACATTATATCGCACTATTTTTCTTTTAAGATAAATACTTTTATTATAAATATTGACTATTTTCCTGCTGAAAAGAGTTTAATGTACAGAGAATATATTCAACCAAAAATTCAAAGACATGCAAATTAAATGGAGATGCAATATTTCAGCCATAATATTACCAAGTTAACAATCCCACAGCAAGTGTGATAAGAGAGATGCTCATAGGCAGTGTTAATCTTCCTGGGGGCATGACCTGGACTTTCTCCTCTTCATATAGTCTCTACAGAAACCAGATCTCACGCATCCCTACAGAATTTATGTATTAATTTAAATCTACTATTCATAACCTCGTTCTAAAATTTAAACTCACACCTGTAGTTGTGAGGGGGTAACTTGGAAACAGCACCTCTAGTATTTCTCATCTATATTTCTTTTCAGGTCTCTTTTGTGAATTGACAATTTATTATTGTATAAATTTATGGGGTACAAAGTGATGTTATAATTTATAAATACAATGTGGAATAATTAAATCAAACTAGTTAACATGTATGTCATATCAAATATTTATCATTTATTCCTCCTATCTAACTGAAACATGGTACTCTTTAACCATCATCTTTCCTTTGCTCCCACCCCCCAGCCTCTGTAACTACCACTCTGCTCTCTCCTTCTATGAGTTCAGTTATTCAAAATTCCACATTTAAGTGAGAACATGCAGTGTTTGTCTTTCTGTATCTGACTTATTTCACTTAGCATAATGTTCTCCAATTTCATCCGTGTTGTCACAAATGACAGAATTTCTTTGTTTAAAGGATTCCATTGTGCATACATACATTTTATCCACTCATCTGGTGATGGACATTTTGGTTGATTCCATAACTTGGCTATTGTGAATAGAGCTGCAATGAACATGAGGGTGCAGCTGTCTCTTCAACAAACTGATTTCAAATCTTTTGGATAAATGTACAGAAATGGGATTTCTGGATCATGTGGTAATTTTATTTTTAGTTTTTAAAGGAACTTCTATACTTTTTTTCATTATAACTGTACTAATTAATATTCTCACCGACAGTGCACAAAGATTCCTTTTTCTCCACATCCTTGCCAACACGTGTTATCTTTTGTCTTTTTTGATAAAAGCCATTCTGACAGGTGTAAGATGGTATCTTGTAGTTTTAGCATACCCCAAATGATTAGCAATATTGAGCATTTTTGTCATATATGTGGCGGCCATCTGTATGTCTACTTTTGAAAAATGTCCATTCATGTCCACTGCCCACTTTTTAGTTTTTTTAGTTTTTTTTTCTTTCTATTGAGTTGTTTAAGCTCCCTAGATATTTTGGATACCAACCATTTATCAGATATATGGCTTGAAAATATCTTCTCCCAATCCATAGGTTGTCTCTGTACACTTAATTGTTTACTTTGCTGTGCCAAAGCTTTTTAATTTGATGTAATCTCATTTGTTTACTTTTTCTTTTGTTGCCTGTATCTGAAAGTAAGATGTCTATTTTTGCTTTTGGGGTCAAATCCAATAATTCATTGCATAGATTAATGTCATGTAGTTTTCCCCATTTTCTTTTAGTAGTTTTAAAGTTTCTGGTCTGAAATCTTTAAACCATTTTGAGCTGATTTTTGTAAATGATATGAGATAAGGATCCAATTTAATTCTCCTATGGTAGAAATCCAATTTTTCCCAACACCATTTATTGAAGAGACTGTCCTTTTCCCATTGCATATTCTTGGCACCTTCATAACAAATCAGTTGAATGTAGATGCATGGGTTCATTTCTCCATTTGAATTTTAAAATTGTTCTTCTATTTCTATGAAAAATGACATTGGAATTCTAATAATGATTGCATTGAACCTGTAGATCACTTTGGGAATTCAGGATATTTTAACAATTCTTCCTATCTATGAACATGAATATCTTTCCATTTATCTGTGTCTTCTTAAATTGTTTCATCAACATTTTATAGTTTTCAGTGTACAGGTCTTTCAATTTATTGGTTGAATTTATTCCCAAGTATCTTTTTGTAGCTATTATAATATATATGGGATTGTTATTAATTTCTTTTTCAGATACTTCCTTTTTATTGTGTAGAAATGCTACTGATTTTTGTGTCAACTGTATAGCCTGTAACTTTACCATATTCACTTATTAGCTCTAATGATTTTTTTTTTTTTTTTTGGTGGAATCTACAGGGCTTTCTATGCATTAGATAATGTCATCAGCAAACAGTAACAATTTCACTTATTCCTTTCCCATTTAAATATATTTTATTTCTTTCTTTTACCTAACTGCTTTGGCAATGACTTCCAAATCTACGTTGAATAGGAGTGGCAAGAGTGAGCACCCTTGTCTTTTTCCAGATCTTAGTGAAAGGCTTTCAATTTTTCAACGTTGATTATAATGTTAACTGTGAGTTTCTCATATATGGCCTTTATTATGTTGTACATTCCTTATATACCTAATTTTGTGACAGTTTTTATCATGAAAGGATATTGAATTTTGTCCAATGCTTTCTCTACATCTAAGGAAATTATCACATGGTTTTTGTCCTTTATTTTGTTAATGTGATGTAACACATTTATTGATTGGCACATACTTTATCATCCTCACATCCCAGGGATAAATCCCACTTTATCATGGTGGATGATCCTTTTAAAGTATTGTTGAATTAGTATTTTTAGTATTTTGTTAAGGATTTTTACATATATGTTCATTAAGAATATTGGCCTATAGTATTCTTTACTTGCAATATCCTTGTCTGGTTTATGTATCAAGGTAAGGCTGGTCTCATAAAAAGTATTGGGAAGAATTCCATCCTCTATAATTTTTTGGAAGAGTTTGATAAGGATTGTTATTAGTTCTTTAAATATTTGATAGAGTTCAGCCATAAAGGCATCAGGCCTTGGGCTTTTATTTGGTAAGAGACTTTTCACCATTTATTCAATCTCTTTGTTCACTATTCAGATTTTCTATTTTCTTCATGATTCAGCGTTGGGAGGCTGTATTTGTCTAGGATTTTATCAATTTCTTCTAGGTTTTCCAATTTGTTGGTACATAATTATTTATATTATTATAATAGTCCCATAATCATTTGTATTTCTGTGGTATCAGTTGTAATATCTCTTTTTCATTTCTGATTTATATGCACATTCTCTATTCTTATCTTAGTTTAACTAAAGGTTTGTCAATTTTATCTTTTCATAAAACCAACTTGGTTCCATTGATCCTTTGTATTGTTTTTCTAGTCTCTATACATTTTATCTCTGCTATGATTTTTATTATTGCTTCCTTGTATCTTTAGGCTTAGTTTGTTCTTCTTTTTCTAGTTCCTTGAAATATAACATTCATTTTTTTTTGAGAACTTTCTTTTTTAATGTAGGTGTTTATTGATATAAACATTCTTCTCCAGAACATGTTGTATCCCATATGTTTTGGTGTGTTGTGTTTATGTTCATTTTTCTCAAGATATTTTAAAAATTTCATTTTTAACTTATTTCTGAAAAAAAGAGAAATGTATATTCTGTTGCTGTTGGATGAAATGATCTGCATATATTTGTTAGGTCCATTTTGTGTAGAGTACTGTTTAAATCCAATGTTTCTTTGTTAATTTTTTCGTATGGATGATGTTTCCATTGTTGAAAGTAGGGTGTTGAAGTCCCATACTCTTATTGGATTATGGCCTATCTCTTCTGTAAGATTCTTTAATATTTATTTTTTATATTTAGGTGTTCTTATGTTGTACATGTATATATTTACAATTGTTATATCTTCTTTATGAATTGATCCCATAACATTAAATAATGTCCTTCTTTGTCACTTTTTATCATTTTTGACTTAAAGTCTATTGTCTGATATATGTATAGTTACACCTATTCTCTTTTGGTTTCCATTTGCAAGGAATCTTTTTCCAATTCCTCAATTTCAGTCTATGTGTCTTTACAGTCTATGAATTCCTTGTAAGCAGCATATAGATGGACCTTTTGTTTTTATCCATTCAGTCACTGTCTTTTTATTTGAAAATTTAATCCATTTACTTTCAAGCTAATTATTGATAAGTATGGACTTACCACTGCCACTTTGTTAGTTTATTTCTATGTTTCATAGATGTTTTGTTTCTTTCTTCATTTGTTGTTTTCTTCTTTGTGGTTTGATGGTTTTCTGTGGTGGTATGCTTTGAATCCTTTCTGTTTTAGTTTTGTACTTCAACATGACATTATCATGTTGTAGTTATCATGAGTCCTCCATAGAGCATCTTAGGCTTATGTTAGTAAGAGCCTTGGCCAGGCATGGTGGCTCACACCTGTAATTCTAGCACTCTGAGAGGCCAAGGAGGGAGTATCACTTGAGGTCAGGAGTTCAACACCACAATGAGCCAGAGCGAGACCCTGTCTCTACTAAAAAAAAAAAAAAAAAAAAAAAAACCTGGGAAACTAAAAGTAGAAAAAAATTAACTGAGCATGGTGATGTGCACCTGTAGTCCCAGCTACTTGGGAGGCTGAGCCAGGAGGATCACTTGAGCTCAGAAGTTTGAGGTTGCAGTGAGCTAGGCTGATGCCATGGCACTCTAGCTTGAGTGACAAAGTCAGACTGTGTCTCAAAAACCAAAGAAACAAACAAACAAAAATACCCCAGCCCCTTTCAAATGGATAAGAACTTTACTTCGATTGCATACCATGACTCTACATTTTTACTCTCCCCTCTACATTTTATTTTTCTGATGTCAGAATTTACATCATTCCATATGTATCCTTTGACAGTTTATATTAGCTATAGTTGTTAAAAGTTTTGTTTTTAATTCTCGTACTAGAGATAAAGTTATCTTATGCACCATCAAACCAGTAAAGTTTTGTTCTTTTATATTTTTAATATTATTAATCAGTAGCTTTTTGTTTTAATTTCAAGAACTTTAGTTTAGCAATTTCTGTAAGGTGAGTCTAATGAACTCCCTTAGCTTTTGTGTGTCTGGGAAAGTTTTTATTTCTCCTTCATGTCTAAGAGATAGCTTTGCTGGATAAAGTGTGCTCGGTAGGCAGGGTTTTCTTTTTTTCTTCCCCTTCAGCACTTTGAGTATATCATACCACTCTCTTCTGGCCTGAATGTTTTTTGCTGATAAACTTGCTGATAGTCATAACTGGCACATGTTGTATATGATGTGTCCTTTGCTTTACCCATAAATTCTTGGCTTATCTCCTTCTATCAACCCTCCACATCAAATTTAAGTTCTATCATTTATTTTTTCTTTCTTACTACCACCTTTGTCCAGGTCAGCCTCTTACTTTTCTTTCCACTTTTCTTGTTTCCTTTCAGTCCATTTTTACATAAAAATAAATGTAATCTATCTAAAATACCAACTGCATCAACTTGTCTCCCTAATACAAATTATTCATTACTTGTTCATAGCATGACCAATGAAATCCATACTCCTTATCATGGTCTACAAGAATCTTTCTTTTTATTTTCATCATTTTCATTCATTCTCCCTCCATTTTAGCTATACTGTCTCCTTTCGGTGTCCTGATTACCTTTTCTTTCCATGACTAGATCCTTCTCATACTTATGTTTCAGCTTGGGGAGATATTTTCAAACTGTTACCTATACCTTGGACTGGAATTACAAGAACTTGACATGAGTCCTGGCTCTGTTGTATATCAGCTAAATGAGTAAATAAATACTATTTAGAACTTCTAAAACATTTCCAGCCTCATTTTTAAACCATGGATAATAATGGGGGGACCTGTGTTATAAGAATCCAATAAATACAATAAAATTACAGATTTCTTCACTATGCCATATTTTTCAAAATTCAGTCATATAAATATATTTTCATACTGATTTAACAGAATGAATTAATGGAAATTATATATAACTAAAAATGAATGTTGTTTATAAATTGTTATTTATAAACATCAATAAATTTTCTGAGTATATAAATAGAATATATTTATGAGTATATTTAGGTGAAATTATATAAATAATTGATCTTCACAAAAACAAAAATGAGTTAGAGATTATTACCCCCATTGTACAGATAAGGAAACTGAGACTAAGAAAGGCTACATAATATACCCATAATCACTCTGACAATAACTGGAATTATCTTAGTCTTAGGCTTTTTCTATCACCAGACCATTGGCTCCTGTGTAAAAGAAATGTTTATACCATATGTAAATAAGTCTTGAAAATCATTATGCTGTATGACTTTAATATTAATAAGAATACTGACGTATTATTTTTTAATCTTTAATTACCCCCTCTTAGAGCTTGTCCGTGTCATTACCAGTGTTTCCTTGTTATAGTAACTACTACTTTGGCTCATGCCCTTTGTTCTCTCCCCTGTAGGTACCTGGATTCTTCTGTCTTGCCCACTCTCAAACTAACCCTCCTGGCAATAATCTGAGACAAAGTATCTAAATATTATCATTCATGTGAATATATTTAATTATGTTTCCTTTTAGTTTTCAGAACATTGTATCTCACTGTGAAATGAACCCCCATGTCCCCCCTGTGATGAAATTTAGGAACTTATAGTTGGGGAAGGTATTCAGAGTACTTGACATCACAACCTGATGCATTTGACTACTATAATTTCAATAGGTGCCCTATAACTCCTTTATTGCCTGGCTGGAACAAGTCACATTCTGAACTCCTTCAGGGAAAACTCAAGGTTTGTTTTTTTTTTTTTTTTTACTTGTCTTTGTCTCCCTCTGATGAAAAAAGAATTTGACACTTTTAAGGTGCTGAATATTTTCTAGCTAAGTTGCATTACTAGCCACAATTTCTGCTTTATGGGAGATGTTCAATATTAACTTGATCAAAATTCCTGTTTCAGCTTAAAAAGTATTCCATTTTCATTTTGTGCCTAAAGGCAAAATAAAGGTTTTTAGTTGGTAAATATAGTTCCTTTATTAATTTTTTTTTCCAAAATGCAAAAGAAAACACTGTACCTAAACTTGCAGAGAAGCATCAGTTATACAGTCAACAGCCTCAATTTTCCAGCATAAATGGCTAATAGGCTGCTCACCTGTTTTTGTGGTTAAAAACTTTACTGAATAGCATGATAAAGTGATCACTCAGGTGCTGTATTATAAATTAGTAGCAGGAAGAAGCATCCAAATATAAAATTTGAAATGGTTTGCTTACAGAAAACAAGGCCAGTGATAAAAATTAGGGTTTTGGACACTATCAACATTTTACTCTTTGATATACTTACGAGGTTTCTTTTCCCTAAAGGGATTGGCTTTGATGGACTATTAACTAAGGATGCATGGTATGTGAAGTGATAAAGACAAATTATATTTTCCTTCTTGCTCCTTTATGAAAGTCTTGAAATCTATTATTATTTTCAATATAAAACTCATTTAAATGGTGGTTTTGTAGTTTTTAGTATATATGAACGTTTTATTTTTGCTTTGATGTGGCTAAGATAATACATACCTCACTTAGAATATGATGAAAGGAGGGTTACGGTTACAAAATTGAAATCTCACAAGGCCACTGTCTTAGATCAAAGACTTCAGCTGAAAATAATGGGCTGGGTTCTGATAATTCATTCTTATAAAGACATACACTTTTATCCAACCCACACTACATTATAATGCTTCTTTGCAGTATCATGCTGGTAGGTAATAGCACTAAAAGACTTTTTAATAACTCTATTGTTTCCTAATCTTAATATCTTTAGTAAGAGTGAGAATTTATATAAATACTAAAATGTGTTATGTATAATTTCATGAGGGACATACTTTTCTTATCAAAAACTTTTAATGCTTAAGTAATGATTTCAATATGAGCAATATATACATTATGCTTATTCATGTCTAAATATATACTTGCAAATATATTACACACATTAAGTATAGCACACAAAAACATAAGCATATATAATACCATATTTAATTTACAATCACTTATATGTTATAAACACTATTAAGAACACAGAAATAAACAGAAACACCCGTGTAAAACCCTTTCCTTAAAGATCATAAATACTACTCACAGGAAAGTTCTGCATCCCTAAGTGTGGTTATTTAATTTTTTAGTCTGAGCAGATCAAAATAATCTGCTTATGAGGTTGGCTAGGAGCAAGTTATACTGTCAAAAGGAAGATGTTGTCAACTGAGACCTGCATACATGCAAATATGTAGCATATGCATACACACATCGGGCTTGTTCATTAAGTATGTAATAAATGACTTTCTCCCTTCAACTCATACTGAAGGCGTACCTACATTAAAGCTCAAGACGAAAGTTGGTCATAACAAAGACTTTATGAAATCCTTAAATGATTTTATATGGTTAACTTTTAAAAGGAAGACATGTTTATGCTGTATTTAAAAATAACTCTTCCACACAAATAGTTAACTATTTTTTAAGCTTAAGCTTGCATATATATTCTAGTTATCTGAAAATTTTGCTTAGACTTCTCTCGAGATAGGGGACATATTTATTCTAAACCTCTCTAATTTTTTCTTATCTTTAACTGGGGATAACACATACTTTATAGTATTATTATAAAAACTATATATTCAATAGAATAAGTCAAGCCACACACTGGGAGAAATACTTGCAAAAAATATATCCGATAAAAGACAGTTATCTAAAATATACAAATAACTCTTAAAACTCAACAAAAAGAGAACAACCAAATTTTAAAAATGGGCAAAAGATCTGAACATAGGCTAGTCATAGTGGCTTATGCCTGTGGTCTCAGCACTTTGGGAAGCTGAGACGGGAGGATTGACTGAAGCCAGGGTTCAAGGTCAACCCGAAATATGGAGAAATCCAATCTCTACCAAAAAAATAAACCTGACCACACACCTCACCAAGAAAGATGGCAATTCAGTATATGAAAAGATGCTCAACATCATATGCCATTAAGAAATTAAACATTAAAACAACAATGAGGTATCACTGCAAACCAGTGAGAATGGCAAAAATCCAAAACACCGACAACACTAAATGCTGGTAAGTATGTAGAACAACATAAATTGTCATTCATTGCTGGTGGGAACATGAAATGATACAACCACTTTGGAAGAAAGTTTAGCAGTTTCTTACAAAACTAATCATACACCTACTGTAAGATCCAACAGTTGCACACCTTGGTGTTTACCCAAATGAATTGAAAACTTATATCCACATAAAAACTTCCTGTTTATAGGAGCTTTATTGATAATTGCCAAAACTTGAAAGCAACAAAAATGTCCTTTAGTAGGTGAATAATAAAAAATAATAACCTGTGGTACATCCAGGCAGTGGAATATTAATCAGTGCTAACAGAAATGAAAGACATGGAAAAAACTTACATACACTAAGTGAAAGAAGCCGATTTGAAAAGACTACATATGTACTGTGTGATTCCAACTATACGATATTCTAAAAAGGGCAAAACTATGGATACATGAAAAAGATCAGTGCTTGCAGGGGTTGGAAGAGCAGATGAATAGACAAAGCACAGAGGATTTTTAGGACAATCAAGCTAATCTATATGATACTATAACAGTCACATATGCCATTAAAATTTGCCCAAACTTATAGAATGTACAAGAGTGAACCCTAATGTAAACTATGGACTTTGTGTGATATTGTGTCAATATAGTCTCATCAGCTGTAACAAATATAGTGATAGTGGGAAATGCTGTAGGTACATAGGGACAAAGCTTTAATGGGATCTCTACACTTTCCTCTTGATTTTGCTGAGAATCTAAAACTTCTCTGAAAAGTTAAAGTCTATTATAAGTATACCAAAAAAGCTAAACTGATAAATAAAAGTATTTAAAAGTTTAGCACTTCTAGAAAAATGCCCCAAATTCAACTGTCTCCACAGCAAAAAGAAAAAAGGCATGCACACATGCACACCTCATTCCACAGATACTTCCCAAGCTGGAACCCCTGTCTCCCCAACTAGGCTCAGACTCTTATCACCTAAGGATGGTGTCTGCCTCACCTCCTGGTGCCAGACACTGGTGGTTTTGCCTAGGGGCAGCCTGCCACATGGTGAAGATTCTAAGAGGAGCAGGGACTACTGGGGCTGAGAGGTAGCCAATACCACCCATTAGGCAGGGGAGCAGAGAGGGGCTTCAGGCATTGCTCCAAACCCATACTCGTGAGGAGAGGGAGAATGAATGGTACTAATACCCTCTTGGGCCTGATGCCTATTATGCACTCAATAAATGGTAATTATGTTGAATAGTTAATAATGTTGAATCCCAAACATCTAGCAGAGAGCCTGAAATGTAAGATGTGCTTGGAAAATATGTTGACTACATGAATGAATGAAGCATCAAATTCTCCAGCATGTCATGTCAAAAGAAAAAAAATAAAATGGAATAAAGTTTGTAACTTTTATAGTAAAAAGAAAATGAGTCAGCTTATCTGTGGTTACAATTTTCTCTAATAAACAAATAACCAAGGTTACATGTTGTTGCTGGCTTAATTTTCTTTTATTGGCAGAATTTTTTCTTCTAACTATACAAGATGGTAGAAATATAGAGCAAGTGTTAAACTAGGATCACAAGGCTTGCTATACTGGAACAAACCAACAGGCCACCATCATTTTCTTTGATAGTGGTTTATGCAGTATGCTTCAGCATAAGGCAAATCTACAAACTGTCCATCAAGCACCTAATTGGGCAGTGAAATATAATATGGTGAAACATTTCTCCCTGACCTAAAGAGAGGATGGGACCCAATTGCCCTTACATCTTTAATCCAGGCAAGTGGAATCCATTTGACTTTTATGCTAAATTTCCTTTTGATCCTTGCCAAAATATTTGCTTCCAGACATCTTCTAGCCATATGTTTTACAAGATCACAATGATTTTTTCATGCATTACAGGTACTGATATTTTTTCATTTAATGAAAGTAACTTCAGCATTATTTAAAAGGAGAAATGAGTATGAGAGTTTCATCATTGATATGAACAAAGGTTAGGGGTTATTTGACAAGATACACCAGGAAACTAAAACTCTGACAGTAAAATCATTCATTATTCAATTGTTCTGGAAGAACTAAGAACATATACTAAGTTGTTTGTGTTTGGTAAAAGTTTAAGTAACATCTCCTTTCTCGTATCCTATCCATCCATCTACCAAATTAGGTTGGGTATCCCTTTAACCCTAAGAGGACTTCAAATTTAATACTTATAATGTATTGAAATTGAATCTTCATTTTCTTGTCTCAAACTTGACTGGATATAACTTACAAGGAATGGTTTTTCTCTTTACTGGTTTCCCCATTATCTACTACAATGAATGACACACAGTAGGAGTTTGGTAATTGTTTATTAAACCCCGATCTCTCCAAAGAGTTCACACATGAAGTTTCTTCATTCTTCAGGCAGACCTGATATTTTCCTGGCAGAGGAGTTTATAAAGTATGAATATTCTCGTCACTTCTTTCTGATAACTGAAAATGCCAAGAGTCATTCTTTTGGTTTAAGAGGTTTTATCCCTCATCATTATTACCAGTACTCTTAATACTGTCACCACGAAGAGATCTTTACTGAGAGCTTACTCTATGTTAGGCATTGTGCTTCACAAGCAATATCTCATTTAATTCTCAGAACAATTCTTGGTGATTGTTACTATTGCTTACATTTTATATGAGAACATTGAAGTCCAAAGTTAACTAGGTATAAGAATTAGAGTCTGTATTTAAAAAATGCAGGCTGATGCAAGAGTTAAAAAGCAACTATGTTTGAGAGAGATACAACATGAACTATCAAAACTTTCTACTATGTAAATGTGGTTGTCATTAGTTTTTCTAAAAGCCAGAAGGAATTTAGGAAAGATGAGATCTGAAAGAAAAGAGCTGGAGATAGAATAGCAGGATACTTAAAAATATTTGTGTTTGTGTTAAATTGATCACCCAACTATTGGCCAATCGATATTCAACCTGCAACTCATTAGTTACAAGTGAGTTTGACTATCGCCCCATGCTTTCTGTGGTTTCCTTTAATTAATTTAAAATTTTCCATCAAGATTTTACTTATGTATAAAGAGTCAAATCATTTGACAAAGCTTGTTTCCTAAAGTAATTGTCCTGCGTCGCCTCTAATTGTCTACCTGATCATTTGAGAGAGAGAAAAAAAAAAAAAAAAGTCAACCAAGGTACGTCCCAATATTTTCCAAAGAAAAATTTGTTTCAAGGTAAAATTATAGAACAGTGGCCCTTAACCTTTGCTGCACAGAAAAGTGGGGACTTTTAAAAATCCCAGTGCCCAGGCAATAAATAGACGAATTAAAACAGAATCTTTGGACATGAGATCCAGGCATTAGTAAGGAATCCCAAAGTACTCCAAGGTTGAGAATCACTGTTACAGAACCATTTTGAATTGTTCATGATATATAAAGCACTCAGGTTTTTGTTTTTTTTTTTTTTTTTTTTTAAGTAATAGCAGCTAGCATTTTAGCTAGCAATGAAAAAGTAAATGACACAATGTCGTTATGTGGGAAGAGCGTTACTACTGATCATTGCCACTTGCATCCCTAGGTGATTCGATCTTATCACATACAAACAAGCATTTTGTAGTTATACCCAGAATCATTTAAATTTGGGCTTACTCAATAAATTAAAAGAATAAAAAAAAATAGGAATAATCTATTCTACTTTCTTTGGAGTTGAGGACACCTGAAATAAATTTTCAAGATGAAGAAGCAATTTTATAATCCATCTTATAAAACCAAGTGTTCCTGCTTATGTATGTTACTATCTCCTGGGCTGTAAATGAATTCCTCTTGGATGATACATTGTTACAAATATAACTTAGAACACCAGAGCAAAAAATTGCTGAACAGATGTTAGGCAGCTTTATGAATTGATTATTCTTCTGAATCTACCTATCCAACCAAATTGGAATATCCAAGGTAGTGTTAAAAAAAAAAAAAAAAAGTGGCCCAAAAAGTTTATTTTGTTTTAACATACTAAATTTAAATTAATACATTTTCCTTTGTTTGTAGAGCTATTGGCCTAATTATTATGTGCTAAAAATATTTTCACACTCACAAAATTTCACGTAATTCATACCTAGTCAAAGGAAAAGTGGCAGCAGATATATTACAGAAACACCTAAGCAAAAGATAGTAAGATTTTGGATTTTCTTTTAGGTGAGATAGGAAGCCACTGGAGTGTTTAGATTGGAGGAGTGACTGGTTTGATTTACATTTTAATAGGATCACCTTGTCTCTGTGAAGGATAGACTATAGGAAGGCAAGGGTGCAAACAAGGGGACAGGATAAAGGGTTATTTCATTAACCAATCAGGAGATGACAATGGCCTGGGTGAATGAGTAGCAGAAATGGCATGAATGGTGGGATCTTGAAAATAGTTTAATAGACAGTATTTTTCTAGAAACAGATGTGGGTTATGCTTGAGCTATGGGATGTGGGAAATGAGAAGCCAAAGTAAATATGTAACTTTATCACAAATTATATATAGTTGCCCTAATATGAACAGCATTTTTGAAATTGTAATTTTTCGATTTCTCTTGGAGATGATAATCACTCTATCAGAATCTTGAAAAAATTCACAAGTTCTTAGGCTTCAGACATGCATGTATATCACAAAGTGATTCTAGTGCTTTCCTTTGCTCCTATTCCAACGTATACACGAACTACGCATAGAAAGCTAACAATCTTGAAACAACTCAAATACCTCGTAAGTTCTTACCTCCTTCCCATTACAATAAACTCAGAGCCTAAATCACTGAAAAGTTCTGCTTTTATCAGTGCCAGGATTCATTACCTTGTTACTGTAGTGTCATGTTTAAACAGTGATTTTTTTTTTTTTTTTTTTTTTTAGTTTTAGAATATTACATGGATACTAACAGCGACTTTCAACAGTAACAATTATAAAGACTTCAGGGAAGCTTCATGGGGAAATAATGTTTTATTCAGGTAATTATCTAAGTGTCCATTTTAATCCCCACATAACTTTCCTAAAATGTAACCATTGGCCTGATTTTCAGTGCCCTATTTTGAAATTTTCCTGCCTGTTTTTTGCTATGTTCCTAATGAGGAAATTCTGACATTTACCTCCTTCTACCAGGCACCCATGCACAAGTTTCCCCGATTATGTGCTTGTTAGAAGTTCCAAGAGACTAAGTCTCAAAACAGACCAGTCCCCCACTAGACTACCTCAAGGCCATGGTTAATCTATAGATAATCAAGATGACGCCAGCCCACTCATCAGGTGAAAGAGTAATTCAAGATAGTCATTATTCTAACCAGCACCTCCTTGCCACTCCTGAATGCCCTTCGTACCAAATTCCCTTTTTAAACCCTACCCTCAGCCCAAGACTTCAACATCGTTTCTTTGAGGCACAAGCGTTGGCCATGTCCCTACTGCTAGCTCTAGAATAAAGTCACTTGCCTTTTCACTACACTTTTTTCCTTGTTATTGGCCTTTGCAAGTGGCGAGCAGCCAAGCCTGTGCTTGATTACAAAAAGAAATGAGGAAACAAAAGCAAAACACTGTTATTTTAAATAATTTCCCTACATGTAAAGTCCTAAGTTAAATATAAAATATATGCTATATGTTTTCAATGAGAAGCTATTAAGACATTTTATAAAGATTCAAGGGGATCTGCCCCTTCCTCACTTCTCTACAGACCATTTTCTAATTAAAGCTCTATTTTACATAAATAAATAAAACTATTTATATAAAAATCCGAGCCAGTAACCAAAAATATTTTAATAACCAGTCCTTTGAATAAATTAAACTGTATACTTTTAAAATTGATAAACTGTATTCAAGTTTTTTTGCTTTTTTATTTATTTCTAAATCTTTAATTATTGTGGGTAAATAGTTGCGTATGTTTATAGGGTACATGTGATGTTTTGATACAGACATAAAAGGTGAATTAATCAAATGAAAGTAATTGGGGTACTGTCACTTCAGGCATGTATCATTTCTTTGTGTTAGGCACATTCCAATTCCTCTCTTTTAGTTAAAGAAAAAAAAAACAAAAACAATAAAATGTATTCAGTTTACATGTACTCACTCGTGTTCAAATGTTTACAGATCATATCTTTTGATCACTTCAACCTAGAAGCAATTTTATGTTATTTGGGCAAATAAAGAGTACCATTGAACAATTATACTGTGTTATCATTAGACAAAGGTAGAATAGTTATGACTTATTCTACCTGTATAGAGCACCTACCTATGGGCTTACTTGTTTATATTTGTCTTTCCAGAACAGCAAGCTCCATGAAAAAAAGGAAAGCATGTCTAATTTGTTTGCCACTATTTATCTAGTTTCTTGCGAATAGTACTAGGCATACAACAGAGTTTGGAGAAGGAGAGTAATATGACATGTTTACACTTAAAACATCTAAGGAAATAAAGGAAGAAACGGGGCAAAGGAGGAAGGGGAAAAGAGGAGGAAAGGGGGGGAGAACGACTCTGAAATTCAGGAGATTTCAGTGTTTATTTCAGCTCAGGTATTAAACAGCTAAGTTATTTTGAGGCAAGTGCTGCTCTGATACAATGGTGAATTTAACAATCTGATCTCTCAAGTTTTTTATAGATTTTAAACTTCTTAACCTTAATTAGCAATATATCAGTGTGTGTATATGTGTGTGTATATGTATTATATACATATATACACATGCAAAAAACATGATATATCTATAATTCTTTATATAACTTAAAATATATTGCTGCCAATTTTATAAAAATAGTCCAATATTCTTGTTCTATGCAAGAAATTATAAGATAGCATTCTTCTAATTGAGAATAAAGAACTGTAGCATTCTTAATATTCCATATGGTTATAAAATATCTTGAGAGGCTCGGAAGGCAAAGTCTCGGTTCCAGTATTTACATATATCATTACTTAACCTCCTACTATACAGTGTCATAACAAACCCATTACCTAATTATTACGAGAGTGACATTCAACTTTACATGTAGAAGAAAAATTAAATTGTTCAAATATATATGTTAGGTAGTTAAATTGGAAAACTGCAATTGCATTTCCTGAAAGAAGGTAATCATGATCATTTTATTTGCACCACATAACCGCTACAACAGCAATAGGCTTCTCCTTAAGAGAATGAATTCTGTGTCATAAATAAGCAATAACATACAGAGAAAACCATCAGCAAGGATATGAGAGCTGAGTTTCACTATGGTATTCCTTATTACTTTATGCCATATGAATCAATAGTGTTTTCTTCCTCTGTTAAGACATCTGAATAGTACCAAAATGAAAAGGTTACAAAAACATTTTCAATCTCACCACTTCAATAGATTCTATATGCAGTTTCCTAAAAGACAAAGTAAAATGTCCAAAAATGACTAGACTGCACATATCTACTGAAGGTTTGTCCTTTTTTAGAATTACATAAATTAATCCACAGATAGGATTGGTATGGTTGGATCTTGGTGTCTTTTGCATGGTGCTCATCTTATTCTACCTTGTTTTGTTGTTCTGTACTTGTTTTATCCCTCAATAGGCTGTACTTGAGAACAAAGACTTTGAGTTATGTTTGTTTTCACTGCAGTTCTTATCATAGGGATAAATAAATCTCATTCTGTTTAATGGAGGCAAAGGTTAGACTTACTGTTTCTCTTTATGAGTTTATTTAAATATTATTTTGTATATAAACTCACATATTATCATTCCTATCTAATTTAGGAATATTTAATAGAAAAATTTCATTTGACGTAAAAACATACAAGCTTGTATGTATGTGTTTATATGCATGTAGATATTACAAGTAGCTATTTTATGATCATCAAAAGCTCAGAATTAAAATCAAATGTTGGAGTGGTTGATATAATAGGACTTTTCATCTCTGCAGTACTCAGCAATGTGATGGAAAGGAAATACTACTTGTTTTTAAACAGAATTAGATAATTACACTAATATAGAAATAAAATACGACCATTGTAAATATCTCTATTTATGTGACATTATTATGTATATCAATATATTTAATTTCATAGTAATAGTATAGAAATATATAATTCAATGTCACTTAAAAAAAGTGACTATGAGGCCCGGCGCGTTGGCTCACGCCTGTAATCCTAGCTTTCTGGGAGGCCGAGGCGGGAGGATTGTTTGAGCTCAGGATTTCCAAACCAGCCTGAGCAAGAGCGAGACCCCGTCTCTACTAAAAAATGGAAAGAAATTAATCGGACAACTAAAAATATACAGAAAAAATTAGCCGGGCATGGTGGCGCATGCCTGTAGTCCCAGCTACTCGGGAGGCTGAGGCAGAAGGATTGCTTGAGCCCAGGAGTTCGAGGTTGCTGTGAGCTAGGCTGACGCCACGGCACTCACTCTAGCCAGGGCAACAGAGTGAGACTCTGTCTCAAAAAAAAAAAAAAAAAAAAAAGTTCTTCAGGCTGGAGGGAAACAATCCTTCGCAGAAGAAAGAAACTACAAGAAGAAATTAAGAGTAGTGAAAGGGTAGATAGGTGGGCAAACAGAAGTTCTAAAACAAGAATAACGTCTTATTGAGTTTATAACACAAGTTTAAGCAAAACAAATTAAAACTACAATATAGGCCAGGCACAGTGGCTCACACCTACAATCCTAGTACTTTGGGAGGCCAAGGCAGGAAGATCTCTTGAGCCCAGGAGTTTGAGACCAGTATGAACAACATAGTGAGACCCCATCTCTACAAAAAACAGAAAAAATTAGCTGGTGTGTGTCTGTAGTCCTAGCTACTCGGGAGGCTGAGGCAGGGGGATTGCCTGAGTGCAGGAGTTTAAGGCTGTAGTGAGCTACGATGATGATACCACTGTACTCTCTAGCCTGGGCAACAGAGTGAGAACCTATCTCAAAATAGAAAACAAAAACAAAAACCCACCAACAATATAAAGGATGGCAGAAGGTAAAAAGACTTACTGTTTTAAGGTATTTGCATTTTCTGGAATATGATAAAGTATTAAATTAAGGTAGGCTATCATAAACCAACGATGTGCATTATAATCTCTACAGCTACCACTAAAAGAAATATATGAAGTACAGAAGATATATAATTGAAAAGTTAATAGAAGAGAAATAATTAATTATAAAGAATACTTGATTAATCCAAAACTATAAGTTTCCAATTCTTACCTGTCAGTTTTGTAAAAAAAAAAAAAAAAAAAAAACAAAAAAAAAAACACTATTCTGTTGTTACATATGACTGGTGGAAATGCAAAATGTTACAACCCCAAAAGAGGGAAATTTACAACATCTACCAAAATATTGTATGCATTTACACCTTTTTATACACCAAACCTACTTCTAAAAATCTATCCTGAAGATAATGCAGGAAATAATATGAAAGCTGTATTTCACTGTAGCACTTACCAATAACAAAATACTGAAAATAATCCAAATGTCCAACAATAAGGAATTGGCTAAATAAACTATGTATAACCACACAATACAGGGGTATGGTAGCTTTATAAAAGGAGTAGCATTCATATATATGTAATAGCTATGCAGAGTGAACACCAAAATAGTGTTAAAAGCAAAGCAAATTATATGAAGTTTGCTACTCTTATCTAAGAACGGCAATTCATGGATAATATGAATTTGTTTTTGTTTTTTAAGTAAGTAAACAGGAGGAGAAATCATAAATTTTAAAAGGTTATTTATGTGAGAGGAGAAAATGGTAAAGAGAAAGCAAAAGAAGGTAAGGCTTTTCTGAGTATACCTTGTTTGTAGATTTGACATTTAGAACCATGTAAATATTACATAATTATAAAAACAAAATTAAATTTTAAAAAGCAATCCCTAAAAATCAAATGCAAAATAAAACAAATGAATCAAACCAACTTCGTAGCATGGAGAGAAGAATTATTTCAAACGGCTTTAAAATACAAAAATTTGGTCACAAAGTAAGAAATATCCCAAGAACCAAAAACTACGTCAAACAAATTTTTAACTTTCTCAATAACACTTTCAATGATAACTTGGAATACTACACTGTGGGATAAAGCAAATGAGTCACTATGTTATTGTTGTTGCCAACTAAGATTTTTGGCATAGGAGAAAAAAATATATTACTAATATCAATGAAATTAAATAAAAACCCTAAATATGAATTGATAGTATCAGTATCAACTTTAAAAATAAAAGACAATTATTTCCTAAGTTTGTCCCTTAAAACAGTCTTATGATAATGATCGACCCAATAGCAATGAATGTGCCCAGACTGTGGTCTCTAAATACCACATCATATAAAAGAAGCCAAGGCTCTCTGGAGAAATGTCCAATTTCAGGTATGGGAGGAAAAAAGTAAGTCAACTGAGTCTGGCAACTGCTGTCATATCCAAAAGCAAGTAGGCTATCAAAAACTACTAAGATCATGTCACAAATAAAGAAGCCAACCTCAAAAAGATCCCATTATCCAATTATGGGACAACTTAAACAAATAAAAATCAATGAAATGTCTAAAATACATGTTTGAACCCACTGCGTGTAATACTTAAAAATAAACAAACAAAAAAAACAAAACACTGCCATCTTTGGACGCTATAAAAATCATTTTTTTTAAAAGTGGTAAATAAAGAGGAAAAATAATTTTTCTTATATTAACTACTGTCCAGGGTAACAAAGTAGAAGGGAAAGATATTTTTCATATATTTCTACTAAATTACTTTTTACTTCTTATAAGAGTGAATATTAGACCTAAAGTACTACCATTTTTGTATTAATAATACCTGCTACCAAGGAAGGCATTGAGTTTCAACAGCTTGTTAAGAGACAATCAGATATTATGTACTGCCTAATACAAGAACACACTACCGCTTTTGAATAGTCTTTCCTTGTGAAGGAATGAAAATAAAAGAATCCAACTCAAATCTGAAAAAGCCTCTAGATATAACTACCAGCTTACAAGAAATATACTTATGACATTTGAGACAACAGAAATTTGACACAGGATAGCTATTATTAAGGAATTGCTGGCTTATTTTTTGAGTGTGATAATAGTAATCTGTGTGTGTTTAAAGGGGCATTATCTTGAGCTACCTGATGAAATGTTTATAGATAAAATTACAGTCATATGTGGCTGAACGACAGAATACACTCTGAGTAACGCAATGTTAGGAGATTTTGCTGTTGTGTCAATGTCATAGCATGTACTTAGACAAATGGAGATGGTATAGCCTATTATACAGCTAGACTAGATGGTAGAGCCATAGCCTACAAATCTGTACAGCATGTTACTGTACTGTATAGGCTATTTTAACACAATACTAAGTATCTAAACATAGAAAAAGTACAGTAAAAAGACAGTATAAAAGATGGAAAAAGAAAAAAGGTATGCCTATATAAGGCACTTACCAAGAATGGTGTTTAGAGGATAAGTTGCTTGGGGTGAATAAGTGGAAAGTGAATGTGAAGGCCTAGGACATCACTGTACACTACTGTCGATTTAAAGATACTGTATACTTAGGTAAACTAAATTTATATAAAAATTTTTTCTTTCTCCAGTAATAAATTAAAATCAGCTACTTTAACAATTTTACTTTATAAACTTTTTAACTTTTTGACTGTTTTGTAATAATACTTAGCTTGAAACAAAGTCATCATACAACTGCACAAAAATATTTTCATTTGTTAAATTCTTATTCTTTCACTTATTAAACCGTTTTGTAAAAAACTAAGACACAAATGCACACATTAGCCTAGGCCTAACATAGGGTTAGGATTGTCAGGATCATCAATATTACTGTCTTCCACATTCACATCTTGTGCTACTGGAAGGTGTTCGGGGGCACTTGTAAGCATGCAGCTATCATTTCCTATGATAACAATGCCTTCTCCTGAAATATCTCCTGAAGGACCTGCTTATGGCTGTTTTATAGGTAACTTTTTTTTCCCCAATAAGTAGAGGGAGTACATTCTAAACCACAAAAGCATAGTAAACCTATAGACCAGTAACACGTTTATTATCAAGTACTTTCTACTGTATATATCATTAGTACTAGGAATTTTTCAGCTCCACCATCATCTTATGGGACTAACATTGTATATGTGGTCTGTCACTGAACAAAATGTCATTATGTAGAACATAACTATATATAATGTGTTGGATTCATTTTAAACTATTATGGGAGGAAGGATGTGGGTGAGGGAAAAGATAAAGACTGAATACAAAGTAGGCACTGGTAAAGCTGGGTTTGGGGCATGAGGAGGTGTGGCTTTCTTCCTATTTTGGTTCTATTCTATGGTTTATATTAATTTAATGTGAAAACGTCAACCCTAAATATGGAGTTGAGATGGGTTTTTTGTTTTATTTTAGCATATTATGGGGGTACAGATGTTTAGGTTACGTATGTTGCCCTTGGCCCCCCCTCCCCCACTAAGTCGAGTTGAGATGTTTTAATATCAATACTCTTAGGTAACCCTGTACCAACTTTTCTTTCCAGTCATCTTTCCACAAATATATGAAGTGGTAAAATAAATAAAATTTCTCTTTTAAAAAAAACACTTAAGAAACATATTAATTGACTGCAATGTATAGATCATTTTGACCCCAATTCAAAGAAACAAATTTTAAAAATGGATTTATGGGCTGGGCGTGGTGGCTCACCCCTGTAATCCTAGCACTCTGGGAGGCCGAGGCAGGCGGATTGTTTGAGCTCAGGAGTTCGAAACCAGTCTGAGCAAGAGCGAGACCCCATCTCTACTAAAAAAATAGAAAGAAATTAATCGGACAACTAAAACTGTATAGAAAAAATTAGCTGGGCATGGTGGCGCATGCCTGTAGTCCCAGCTACTTGGGAGGCTGAGGCAGAAGGATTGCTTGAGCCCAGGAGTTTGAGGTTGCTGTGAGCTAGGATGATGTCATGGCACTCTAGCCCGGGCAACACAGTGAGACTCTGTCTCAAAAAAAAAAAAAAAAAAAAAAAATGGATTTATGAAAAGTACAGGAGCATTTGAACTTTGAACAGATATGTTATAATAGTAAAGACTGACTCTTAAGATAACTACAATATTATCTTAGAATTTTAAAGTATGAACATTTATTTTTATAAATTCAAATGTAC
Organism: Propithecus perrieri; assembly: GCA_963574695.1. NCBI lineage: Eukaryota > Metazoa > Chordata > Mammalia > Primates > Indriidae > Propithecus > Propithecus perrieri. The sequence continues at coordinate 38,192 of CAUYRB010056596.1, forward strand.
AGAGATGAAATGATGCATAGGATTGGCTTAAAAATAATCCTGGGAGTGGGAAGAATGGTTGAAGATATAAATGAAGCAATAGTTGCTGTGGGAACTGATAACTGTTGATGGGTTCATGGGAATTATTAGACTACTAAAGTCTCAACTTTTCCTGTGTTTGATCTTTTTCATAATGAAGATTAAGTCATTCCTCCTCTCTCTAAATTCTTAAATGGTTCTTGTTTACCCTTAGATTAAAACCCAAACTTGCTAGCCTGCCAAGGTCCTCCATAATTTGGCAAATGCTTACAATTGATTCCATGTTCTGCAACTTTCCCTTCAGTCTTTCCACAGGCCTTTCTTAAATTTGCCAAGTTAATTTCCACCTCTGATGGTTCTTCACGTGCTCTTTTCCGCAGGCCTGTCCATGACTAGCTTCCTCACTTCACTCAGATCTCTACAAAATGACCATACCTCAGAGGTTTCTCTAACCAGTTTATCTATATCACTCCACCAACCATCCTTACTCTGCTTTATTTTCCTTCATTGCACTGACAACACCTGCAATTTTATATAATAATTGTCTTGTTTGTTGCCAGGGTCTCTCTCTAGCATAGAAGCTCTGTGTGAGAACTCTGCTTATCTTGCTTATGATTTAGTACAATCTCAGCACCTAGAAATGACACTAAATAAATATCTACATTCAAGAGTTCATGAGAACGTTTCAGCAAGCAGGGTATGTATATGAAAGGAGTCAGGGCAGCAAAAGCAAAACAAAAACAAAACTTCCAGCTGCTTCTTGAATTTCCTTGCCAATCACCAAGGCTAGAAATTCGAAAAAACCCCAAGTACATATGTGAGCACATACACACATGTTGCGTTACTTTAAAAAAAAGACACTTGAGGGCCAGGCGTGGTGGCTCACACCTGTAATCCTAGCACTCTGATAGGCAAAGGCGGGCGGATCGTTTGAGCTCAGGAGTTTGAGACCAGCCTGAGCAAGAGCGAGACCCCATCCCTACTAAAAAAAAAAAAATAGAAAGAAATCAGCCAGATAACTAAAAATATATAGAAAAAATTAACTGGGCATGGTGGTGCGTGCCTATTTCCCAGCTACTCAAGAGGCTGAGGCAGGAGGATCACTTGAGCCCAGGAGTTTGAGGTTGCTGTGAGCTAGGCTGACGCCACAGCACTCTAGCCTGGGTGACAGAATGAGACTTTGTCTCAAAAAAAAAAAAAAAAAAAAAAAAAAAAAACAAATTAAACATTTGATGATAAAATAAAAAAGACCACATTAGTAAGGTCAGAGCTAATAGGCTTCAAGAACACTTTATAAATTTTCAAATTAAGACTGAAGTCTACAAATAACCTACTGATTCTACGGAAACATTATGGATGAAGTTATAAAAAAAATGTTTAAATGTAAATTTTATTTAAAGAATATTCTATGACAAAAAGAATTTAACTGAGCCAGGTGTAGTGGCTCATGCCTGTAATCCTAGCACTCTGGGAGGTGGAGGCAGGAGAATTGCTTGAGCTCAGGAGTTCGAGACCAGCCTGAGCAAGAGCGAGACCATGTCTCTACTAAAAATAGAAAAAATTAGCCAGGCATGGTGACGCAAGCCTGTAGTCCAGCTACACAGGAGGCTGAAGCAGGAGGCCAGCTTGAGCCCAGGAGTTTGAGGTTGCTCAGTACTCTAGCCCAGGCAACACAGTGAGACTCTCTCAAAAGAAAAAAAAAAGAATTTAACTGAATATGTAACTATATGAAAGTTATACTTAGTTACAAATTGAGACTTCAAGAGTCACTCACTATTGTGTCGAACCTATGTGGTAAGATCTCTCGGGTTGTGATAATTAATTTGACAATGACTCTAGTGACTGGTAATTGTGCTTAGCAAATTTTTCCTCTCAAGCTCATATTAAAATTTACTGTCTTATGGGTTAAAAGACTCAAGATTGAAATCTATGCAAAACTTGCAATCAGATGCCATAATTATCAATGCAATCATCTGAGATTCTTTACTCTTCCATAGTTCAAACACAACAAAGAGTCAATCTTGCTATAAAATCTGGATGGTTTTCTAATGATTCCAATTCAGTAATCAAACACAAAAGCAAAGAAAATCTCAGAGTTGTTCTATTTAAGGCATGAAAGTGTACAAGCCCTTTTTTTTTTTTTTTTGAGACAGAGTCTCACTCTGTTGCACAGGCTGGAATGCCGTGGCGTCATCCTAGCTCACAGCAACCTCAAACTCTTGGGTTCAAGCAATCCTTCTGCCTCAGCCTCCCGAGTAGCTGGGACTACAGGCATGCCCGGCTGATTTTTTCTATATATTTTTAGCTGTTCAATTAATTTCTTTCTATTTTTAGTAGAGACGGGGTCTCACTCTTGCTCAGGCTAGCTTCGAACTCCTGAGCTCAAACAATCCGCCCGCCTCGGCCTCCCAGAGTGCTAGGATTACAGGCGTGAGCCACCGCGCCCGGCCCAAGCCCTATTTTTAAAAATAAGTTAAAGTTTGTAAAAACTTCCTAACAGGTACATCAATAGGTAAACAGAAAAAATAGCAGTTAGCTAATTATCAAGGGGTTTTAAATAAGGAAATATTTTGAAGTGTTCACTTACTAGCTCCGCTTCCAATTGTTCTATGGAAAAGTTGTGACATCCGAGGACCAAGAGGACCAAACAGGTGAGGAGGAAGACCCCTGGCCTCTAACAGAGCTAAAGAGAAAAGAAGGGCAGGGGGAAGAGTTGAGTTGATTTAATGCAACTGATCCTATCTAAAAATTTCAAGTAACTGATTCATCTCAATTAATTCACTTAGCCAATCTTACTTTCCATTCTGAACTTTGAGAAGCTACATTGAATTTTCAAGACCACCCTAATATATTAATGTAATTAATATAAATTAAAACACACATGTGCTAGCTTAGCTCCAAGTATGGTTTTATGGAGAAATAATAAAATCAGTGCCAGATGCAACTATGTAAATAGTCCAAGAAAAGCTCAAGGTAAATATATATATTTTGAAGAAATTATATGTTAAGCACCTTTGTCCTGTTTTCTCTCTGACATTATTTTCCAATTAGATATTGGTCATGAGACCCTCTATAAAAACATTATGAAAATAGCACATTTTTATCAGTTTAGTAACATTGTTTTTATCATTAACAGTATTTTTATCAGTTCCAAAAAGTGAGAAAAACTATGTGTTCATAAGAGTCCTAGTCAAAAAGAGACAGTTCTAAGTTCCCTCAGGATCTTAAGAGCAATCTGAAACTGACTTATAAATAATATATTTCTCATAAGCCTCACATTGGGGATCTATTATACATCAATAATCTGAGATAAAAATATATACCCATCCATTTATAAAGAGTGTATGCATAGTATTAATATAAGACTACTATTTATAAAAGCATTTACAACATTGAAAAATCTGCAGTTTATGTATATACTATACATTCATTTTAAAAGAAGTGATCAAAAAGACAAAAGAACATGGCCAAAAAACACCTTACTAGATGCATTCATAATGTTATCAGGCACAGGAGAACAATACATTAAAGCTATCCCTTTTTGAAGTTGTTTCTTAATTTATTACTAAAATCAGCTACACATCTAACCACAATAAAGAAAATTTTTAAAACAAAGCTATGTAAGATTCTGTCTAGTTAAACAATAAAAAAGGAAGAGGAAGATAACTCATTTTCTAATCCTAAATCATCAAATCACCACTAAGAAAAAGCAGCTTTTCTCAAGGTACAGGCAACTGTTAGATTATGCTCAAATGAATTTATCTGAATTAATCTCCACAAAGAACAGCAGGAACAGGCAGCCCACGGTAATTATTTCTCACTTCTCACAGGCTCAGTAACTGTCTTTACCTTGTAATCGTCCCATCTCGGAATCATCTGATTCACTCTCCCCAGAGGTGGTCATGCCAACAGCCCCTGCAACAGAACTAGAGGCTGGGGGTGGGTGGGGGGGTGGGGAGCATAGAAGGTAAGGGTTAGGAGAGGAGCACTTAAATTCATTATGTCTGGCTTATCTTAAGAAAGAAAAATCAAAGTTTTGTGGACTACAATAAACAAAGGCAATTAAACCTATCTTCCTACTGCATAATCAGCTGTTCTAGACTTCATCCTGTAGGTTTTGAAACAAAAGTATAGCTCAACTATTTTAGTATTAAACAAGCATAAAAATACAACCTTTGCGTTTCATTCATACATGGCTTTTGACAAATTTCTTAAGCCTCTCAAAGTGCTCTCAAATAAAGTCTTGTCCTGAACTCCTCTACTGAAGGTCAATAAAGACAATACTGCTAAAACCACTGTGATGTATTAATATAACAGATGGCCAATTAGTCACAAAAATAATTAAAAGCTAAACTGACAATTGGGGGAAATGTTCTATGTAGATGTGTGCCTTCTAAGTCTGCTTTACTCCTGGACTTTGGACTTGATACAATCATTACCTGGTTTCTCTAATTTCAAGAGTGTGAAAAGATATTATAACTAACAGATCACTGCAAAACATTGCTCTGAAGTATGAGAGAGAGGGCAATAAGATGTCAAAACTAGTGTAGAATCAAGAGTTAAGACTTAGGACACTACTATACTACCCAAAAATGTTACCCTGACCAAAAAACAGTCTAAGCTTATAGAGGCAGATTGTATTATGAATCTGACCAAGAGATGAAAATATATTCCCCTGCAAGACTAGCACTTTACTGTACCGCTAAATGTCTACTGAGCTCTAAAGGACTTTTTCCCCCCTCACACAGATGATCTACATACAACCACATTATCCACAATACATTAAGCCCTGTATACGCCACAGATAATGGCAGAATGCAAGCCAGGAACAATAATTTTGTCATTACTGTTAAAGAGGCATGTGAATAATATGTAAATTTAAAGAGTTTCTCTGAAAAAAGAGATGCCAATACACAAGCCATCAACTTGGTATTTTCTTAATATCTTTCATCACCTTCTATTAAGTATTTTCTATAACTTCATTGGGATTTTTAGAAAATTCTTTAAAAAATTTATGGTTTGGAACAGGGTCAGCAAACTATGGCCCAAAGGCCAAATCTAGCCCACCACATGGTTTTGTAAATAAAATTTTATTAGAACATAGCTGTACTCATTCATTTACATATGTCTGTGGCTGCTTCAATGCTACAACCACAGAATTGAGTACTTACAACAGAAACCGTATAAAGCACAAGACATTTACTATCTGACCATTTACAAAAAACATTGGCAACTCCCATCCCCAAGGTTTATAGCTACAGATTAACCAGAAATGTTAATGTAAAAGGGTATCAAGGTTTAGCCAAATCTGCTCTTCTGGTGAAGAAAAATGAAATGAAACAATAACTGTACTCTATAATGCTATTTATAGGTAGCATTTATTAAATGTTTACTATACGCAGACATTGTCTATATGTTTCCTTATAACTATACAAAGACGTATTATGAGCTTCATCATGCGCCTGAGGAAACAGAGGCTTTGTGACTTTGACTATACTTGCCCAAAGTCAAATACCTACCAATGGATCAGAGATTTGAACCCAAGCAGTCTGACTTCACGGAGTGTATCCTTAAGAACTATACAACTCAAACATATTCTTCAACAGTAATTTTTAATTTCAATTCAGTTATTTCTTCCCATTATACAGAAACCCTGTTAACAAATACTGTTGCCGGGTACAATTATGACTGGGTTTGTTAAAATGGCTCTTAAACTTCCATCTATGTGGAAAGCAAACACAAAGTTTTAACAAATAAAATAATTGGTTTTCTTTTCTTTCTTTCTTTCTTTCATTCTTTCTTTTTTTTTTTTGAGACAGAGTCTTGGTCTTTTGCCTGGGCTAGAGTGTCATGGTGCCAGCCTAGCTCACAGCAACCTCAAACTCCTTGGCTCAATTGATCCTCCTGCTTCTACCTCTCAAGTAGCTGGGACTACAGGTGCATGCCACCACGTGGAGCTAAATTTTTCTATTTTTACTTGCCTGGCTAATTTTTTTTCTTTTCTTTTCTTTTTTTTTTTGGTAGAGACGGGGTCTCACTCTTGCTCAGGCTGGTCTAGAACTCCTGACCTCAAGGAATCCTCCCACCTCAGCCTCCCAGAGTGCTAGGATTACAGGCGTGAGCCACTGAGCCCAGTCAATAATTGTTTTTTTTAAAGCACACTCTGGAGCTCACATATTAACAAACACCAAACCTCACTTGTTAAGGTAATGCTGGTTTTTTGAGTTTATTTATCAGAGGATCTATATTATTTTACTTTAAAATGTTCTACAAATCTAAAACCATTAAAGGTTTCTATATTGCTTCTTAAACATACTATTCTAATAACTTTTGTAATAAATATCTCAAATTGCACTGCCACAAAGACATTAATTAAGCAAGATATAAAACTAGTAAAAAGCACACAATTAAAAGAGCTGCCAAGGTTCTACTACAGCGGTGTCCTGATCTTTAGGGAACCATCGAACCATTACAAGAAGGGACAGAGACTAATTTTTAATGGGAGCGGGGTGCTGGTTTTGACAGAAATTACGTTATAAGCTGTAAATAAAAGGATTCTTTTGCCAACCCTTTGATGGCAAGTGTTAAGCATCTGTCCATTGTAGTTCCTTTTAAGTATGTTTCCCAAAATTAGATGGCCCAAACTGGCCTAGTCTTTAGGCTAGTTTAACTAAGAGTGGAGAGGTGGCTGTTTTGTAAAGTCATGCAGGTAACAAAATGTAACAAAAATCAATGGTAGTCAACTGCAAAGTTCTTTAGTCAAAGCTTCAAAGCTCCTTGGGCACATGTACCAGATTTGTCCCCAGAGTCAAATACAAAAATATAACTATTAAATATCAATGGACAAAATTCAATGCAAGATTTTCAGCAGTGTCAATCTTTCTTTTTTTTAAATCAGACATTTCTCCTGTTTAGTTTTATAATATCTTCATAATGCCATGTAAGATAGCTTACAATATATACTTAAGTGAAAACAATGGAGAAAATGTTGTTTAAATCAGAACACAAAAATTCTACTATGGAGTGTTAAGTTTTTGTACGTTAACTGATGTAACCTCTTACCCAGAAAGCAAAGATAAAATATTAGAAAGCTCCAGAGAAAAGCACAGGCTTGTTAAAAGAGAAAAAATTTAAAAAAAAAAAAAAAATTAGAAAGCTCAGAGTCAGATTTTACTTGCCAGGAAATGCTAACGGTTTACTAGATGCATAAGTACAGGAAACAATATGAAGATGATTATTATTAATTTTTTGGAGTGTCACAAAAACTTTGCAGTAAGGCCAGAAAAATGGCTATCAGTAAGTAATTATACATTAATATGAACCCCAGAATCAGGTAATATGGTAGCAGTATACTCTGCAGTGGAATTAAACAAAAGTTTACAAAACTGGGTTACTTTCCTTTTACCACCTAACCCTGATCATTTATTCTGAAATTACAAATTTTCTCAATGAAAATGTAGGTGCCAGAACATAGCCTATTTTTCCTTACCATTTTATTGTTTTGCAAGTATAAGGAGGACCACTTAATTCCTTATTTTAGTATCTCTGATATGTGTAGAAGTTCATCAACAGTACAAAGGGCTGCACAGCTCCGATTAAGTCCAAAATTGAAAACACATAGGAGTCAGTCTCTGACTCTTGGGACAATTAGGCAAACACAACTTTCAACTTCAAAGGCTAGCATTTCTTATATGAAGAGCTAAGTGGTTGGGCTTAAGGAGAATTTAAGGCTCCAAATTATATTATACTACAGAGCAATCCAGCAGGGACATCATCAACAACAAACTTTTGTAAGTGTCAACAACACTGGCAAAGTCAGGGTGATAGAGCGAGTGTGCCTCAAGATGGAGCAAGGCTTTAATATCCACATATGAAAAAATACATTTATTCCAATGATTACATTGAAATAGGTCTCTAAAAATAAATTAACACTGAAAAAGTAAACAAACAATGAAGGGATCAATTCAATATAATGAAAGGTAGAAACTGTAGAAGCACTTTCTGAGAATGGATACTTGCTAAAAAGTGCTCTCTGTCCCTGAACCTATACTGTACACTAATCTAGAGGTTTGTATTTTTAAGTTCCCACTTTTATACATAGAGAAACTAAAGTACACTATACTAAAGAACTTAATATAAAGCTGCCAAGTAATTTGTTTCTTTTGTAAGGCAGCAGAGGAACTTCTATAATCCACAAGAGATCCATTCTCCAAATTGTAATAAAGCCAGTGCTCCTCTAACACCAGTGAACTTGTACCTTTTATCACCAGTTACAAGGGACAAACTTGGAAAACACCTATCACACAGTGATTTCAAATATGATTGACAATGTAACAATTCATCTGCCAATTCAAAAAAGAAAAAATCATAAATGACAATGAAACGCATGAAGCATTTAAGAAGACTGAGCCTAATCCCAGGACATTTTTATCTTCTTAGGTAAATGGATCAAGGCAGAAAACTTCGTACCCTACTCCCTCATCCTGGCCTTCAATTATACATGAATTAAACAAGCGCCTGTAACCACAGGGAAACAGAATGACACAGCTGTTAGAAACGTACATTTGATTTCTATGACCTGGATTTCAGAAGTCACACATCCCAGCTTGTAACTCCAGGCAAGCATAACCAATATAGGTCACAGTTTTTCATCATTTATAAAATGGCTATAACATCACTTACACCTCAGCAGGTTTTTAAAATATTAAATGAGAATATATGTGAAGTGCTTAGCACTGTGTCTACAGTAGAGCACACACTCTACAAATGTTAGCTATTACAATTATTGTAATGAGTCTAACTTTAACATATTCGGCACCTCCATTTCAGTCATCCATTTGGGAATTGCCCCACTTCCATATTCAGGCTTGAAATAAACATTAGAAGACTGGGAAGGAAATGTACAACACTGGGAAGGATAGGCTGTGTCATTAACAGTTTCAATGAGCTGCACGTAAAATGGACTTTTCAAATATCTACCATTTAACCCCTTCAGTGAACAATTCTAGGGAAAAGATATGGGGAAAAAACTCCCCCACCAGAAGACATGCTGTAACTTGACCATGTAATTTATCATAAAAAAATGAGAAAGTAGTGATAAAAAATGCGAAGCTGAACAGGATGAGAAGACAACAGTAATAATGGGTAAACCAAACCTTCCTGACAAACTATGACCTATGATCAATCACAGGCATTAAAGAAAACTAGCATACATTCTAATATTAAACAACAGTATATGAAATACTTTGTTCAAAAGTAAGTACATGCCTACACCTAGACCTGTGTTATCATCTTGATTTAAGAGACTCATACCCATAAGTAAGTAATGATCAATTGGAACATTTTTGTATCTGTTGTTAGTATGTCAGTGAGAAATATCAATGGCAGACCACATTTAAAAACTCATTAGCCACAGTTAACAGTTGAAGTATTAGCCTTGTTTTGAAATTGGCAATGGATACATATTTAAAACTCAAGAGAGGAAAAAGCCTTAATTTTTGCTGTTCCAATACATCAAGAAGAATAAAAATAAGTCCATAAAAATACAAACACTATTCTTATAGTTGCATACTTTCAAACTATTTTTTTAGGGCCTGCAAATTTCTAAATTAAAATTTATGTATGTATGAGGCAATTTAAAGCACATCCTTACATTTTTATTATGCATTTAAATTCTTTCAAATAATCAATGGGCATATATAAGTTCTAGTCAATATATAAAAAGCTTAAACAGAAAGGAGTTTACTCCCTACTAAAAGTCCTCTGAATGTAATTAGTACAAATTTGGATTGGACAATTTAAAAACAACAATGATAAATCCAGTTAATCAAAATGCCAAATCTGTGAAGTAAAACAAAACAGAACAAAAGTTTATTTGACAGCAACACCTAGTTTATTTCTGTCCCCTCCCTTCTCTCTAAATCAAGCTGTAAAAGACAGAAATGTATTTTAGGGCTAAGTATCAATCTACCTGCAGCTCCTTGGGGAGTTTCATCTGTCCGTGCAGCTGAAGAATTTACTGCCTCCTGGTTGCTTTCAGGGTCTGCCATTTTCTCCTGTCGACGAGCTTCAGCTGCTCCTCTTTTGCCCAGGCCAGAGCCCCGACGACTACAACAGAAAAATGTCATCATAGGCAGCATTACCAGTGAACCAGGAGCAATGTATAGACAACACAAAGCTCAAATTCATGGAGCACAAAGCCAGTTTATTCTTTTTAAATAAAAATTGTTGCAGAAAATCATTATGCGTAACAACCAAGACTTTGTATATTTAAAATTCTTCCAAGTTATACTGCATTTACAATACAAGCTTTTGTGTAACTAGGAGATGTTGTCATCCTTAGAGACAGAAATGATTTTTAAACACTTACAAATAAATGGAAAAATGACTCCTGCAGAGAAAATTCAATTCATTTAAAATAGAGGACCACTTCCAGGGTAAATAGTGGATCGATATACACAGGCTTGCAGAGTAACACTGAGAATGGGAAGAGGAGAGGGGGAGAAAAGAAGAATGGGGAAAAATTCCCATCCCCTGTGTTCCAGATTGCCTAAATCATCCAAAAATGACTATGCTAATATGGACAATAACTACATTCATTAAAATAAAAAATTACGAATTTAATGTTATAAATAAATACAGATGGCCTTTGGGAAGACGTTTGTTTAGGACAGAGGCAAGGAATAAGGTATATGGAAAAAAGAATGATCATATTTCTCGTGGAGCAAATTAGTTTATCGACAACGACTTTTTTATATTTTGATAGAAAAATCAGTAAGCAAATTGGATAGAAACAAAAGAAACCCCCCCAAATTATTACAATTTGTTAGTATTTAAACAGAAGCTCCCCGAATTTCCTTAGGAAATGCAGAAGCCTACTACTAAAGACATGTTTTAGAATAAAGTCACACTGCAATGAAATGAGATGCCACCTAATAAACAGGAGCAGGCATAACTGACATGTAAATGAAGGCTCTGACTTCTCTGAAGGCACTAGGAGAGTTTATTCTCCTAATTAGTGAAAAAGCCTCCCTAAACAGGGATTTGCTTAGCTAATCCTCCTTCACAAGGAAGCAGCTCATTCCAACCCATTTTACCAAGCTACAAATTCCTGGGATTCAAATTCATTCATTTAACCTCGAATTTGTGCCAACACACTGGGCTGATCACATTGGATACACAGGGTTACTACTGCCCTAAAGGAATGTTAGTCTCAAGACGGCCTCAGTAGGTTAGCAAGGCACTAGTTTTAAGCAGAATCTCAACTAATTCAGAAAAGTCTGTGAAAGAGTGTTTCAGGCAGGTGGTTGGACGGCTTGTGCACAGCATCATCACATATACGCTAAGTATTAATAACTTCACATGCACTAATTAAGTGGTCATGAGTAGAAGGAAAGAAGGTGGCATACAAAGGCCAGGAAAGACAATTGTTAACACTTATTTATCTGACTTCACATGTAGCTTAAAATTAATTTTCAAACACAGTGAATTCAGTTTATATCTCAGACTATAAACCGTTAGTGAATAAGACTCAAAATTTGTCCCAAAATAGGACAAACACTCTGGAAAACTAAGAAATTTTTTCAGAGATTCTCATAAAAGTTTTGCTAAGAAACCTCAAAAGCAAAGAGGTTTACTAACTCCAGATAGTTAAAACAATCCGAATTAACAGAAGTGGAGAAGTAGGGACTTAAAGTGGCAAGGGTACACTTCTTATGACTCCTACACAACAAGTCATATTGTTTGTTTACATTACTATTTTACCAGCACCAAGAGTAATCAAAATAGATTATCTTAGACAACCAAAAAAAGTGCTAAAAACCTTCCTACTAACCTGAGTTACAGTAGGGAAAAGGCAAACTTAAACCATTCCCCCATCACACATTTTTGATGCATTTAGTCATGAACCGCATAATGATATTTCTGTCAATGAAGAGCCATGGCATACACAGCAGTGGTCCCGTAAGACTATAGCTTACCGTACCCTTTTTTATGACTGCATTATGTTTAGATACACAAATACTTGCCATTGTGTTACGGTTGCCTGCGGTATTCAGTACAGTAACATACTGTATAGGTTTGTAGCCTATTCCATCTAGTCTAGCTGTATAGTAGGCTAGACATCTATTTTGTTTAAGTGCACTCTATAATATTCACACAATGGCCAAATTGCCTAATGTCGTGTTTGTCAGAACATGTCCCCCTCATTAAGCTATGCATGACTGTACATATAAAAGAGATAGAACTCATATCTGGCTATTGAATAAATAGCAGAACAAGGGCATTTAACCAACAGACCAACCCTAAAAATCTAAGAGGAAATTGCAGGGAAAAGATTTTTACCTTTAATAAGATTCTCAATCAGTTATTAAAGGTATATGAAATAATGGACTATATCATATCAGAAGTAGTTGATGTTTGAAAATGAGATCCACATCAACTGGGAGAAAATAGGAATTGGAAATGTGAGAGAACACACACAATATCTATTTTTTCTTGAGGGGAAGGTGTAGCACAAAATAAAAATTAAATATTTTCCCCCTTATCCACTAAACTAAATAACTGGTACCAACACTTTTGAAAACTAATTAGGCAATATTACAGCCATTAAAACAGGCACCCCTTTTGATTCATTAATCACTCTACTGAGAAATTTAACTGTCTTTTAAAAACAACCCAAATATGTATAAATATGCTTATTGGAGATTTATTTTGCAGACTAAACTCCAAAAACAAACTACTGGCAACAACTGTGAAAATAGTGTAGGAACAGAGGCAAAAGTAGAAGATAGAAATGGCATCAAAAAATAGCATGATTAAAATTTAGTAAAAACATGTAAACAAATGCTCGGGAAGAATTCCCAAAGATAATACAACTTATGTTACAATAAATACTCAAGAGTCCAGTAAAAAATTATTTTACTTCACTAATTTAAAAAAAAACTTACAGAGTTAAGGATTAAAAGTTGAAAATATCTAAGCAACAGAAGATAAATGAACTCACCAGAGTGAAAAAACTTAAATTATTACCTGGTACTAGCACAGGAGCCCGTGGTCTTTTGGCGTGTGCTCCGCCTCAAACTGGGGAGCTCAGCAGGTGGCGACTCACTGCGTTTCTTGGTAGATTTTCTTAAACCTGTATGTGGGAAATGTAAAAATAAAATTTTATAAAGAAATTATCATGAATTAAAAATTACAAAATTCTTTCAGGTCATCATCTTATTCAAAAGACCACAGAATCTTTTCATGGCCTCTCCAGCCATATGACAGGTTTACTTTCATAGCTTGACTTTACTCAGCCTATTCGTAATGGAAAAGCAAATGGCATCTGGCACTCCGTTTCAGGACCAGTCTTCTCACTGTGACCCAACCTTGATCAAGCTATCCCATACGGTAAGTGACAGTCCCACCTCTCCCAAACCATCTTCTTTCAGATTTCATGTGTTCTCCTCCACTACCCTTCTCCACTAACTAAAGCCAAGAGATTTTTTTTTACATATTCTGTGTATTTCAAGAATTTACTAAATTTCATTAAATTTACTAAATTTATTACACTGTTCTGACATTGTCCCATCTCAGTTAGTATATCAGGTTTGTCAATAAGCTTATGAGAGAACAAAATGGGTTATACCACTTACCAGCAAGGAACATACACTGGAACTGAACGGTTATTGGACTGCCCAATTTACAGAATACCATGTAATTAGGGGGAAACATCAATCAAGCACACTTTACATGTTATTCTGGAAGCAAACTAATGCCTTTGGCAGGGTTAACAGACTGTCAGAAAATATAGGAATTAAGTTTTTTATTTTATAAATGAGAAAGCCATGAGAGCAGCCACCTTCCCTCCCCCAACTCCAACAATGTTATCATACATGATGACATACTAAGCAGTGGAGCTCTATCTAAACAAGGACCTCCAATAGTGAAAGGTCTCCAAAGTCAACAATCTTATTTCCAGGAGAACTACAGCACTATCTTAACTTCTTCGGAGAATAATTAATTACACAATTGGTTCTGGTCACTTGCTTTTTTTTTTCCAGGAAGTTTTAATTTTTGGCTATTTCATTGCTTTAATGGGGAAAGTTAAATTCTTTACTCCTTTGATTTTGTTAAAAGCACCAGTAAAGAGTCTGGGAGAGAAGTGGTAAAAAGAATTCGAGACATCTTAACCACTTAGATTCTTAATTTAAAATCTTCATTAAACTTGAGATGGTCTTTATAGCATACATAAGGAAAGCAGCTAAGTGAAAATCCAGTTATTCAAGAATCTTTGAACACAAAAGAGAAGCTATAAAGACAAAATTTATGTTCAGACAGGCATTATCACTTATTGACATCTAAACCACACCTTTAGGGACTTTTTTTGAAAAAATTTTTATGAACTTATCTAAACACCTGAAATTGACATTTAAAAGAATCAAAGAAAGAAACATTATTTGGGGAAAGAAGATTGGCTTAACATTTTCTTACATTACAATTGTATTTTTAGGTTTATTTTCTACATAGCATATTGTCAGAATTACTTGATATGATCATATGCCTGATATGCTATACTATCCTATCTTTGCCTGGGTATATACCCTGGTCACCTGAGAGACAGAAATGGTATGAAGATAGATCAATGGAGCCAGCTTAATACATTGATATGGTTCAGCTAATTAGTATCACCATTTTGTAATATTTAAAATATAATTTTTAAATATTTCAGAAAATATTAAATTACACTTGTCTATGTGGATTGTGTGGCTAAGTTACACTAAAATATGTATAGTTAGGGGGGGGAACCCAAGTGCAGATTACATTAAAACACTCCCCAGGAAAAAAAAAAAAAGCCATGTTTCTCTTATAACAAAGCGCCCTTGTATTACTGTCACTAATATTACTTAGTTCTTAGTTCGTGTGATACTAAAATACCTTCATACATACATTATACAGTAATGGATATCAGTACAAATTTTCACATCTATTTAGTGACATTCAAAATAAAATATTCAAATTAAAGTATTGTGGGCTACTGCTATACTGCTGATTTAAGATCACAGTATGCTTTTGTAACCAAACTTTATATTTTTACTATTCATGCCCTAAAATAGACTTCAGTGTTTAACTTTCTTTTAAACTCTATTCAACTATAATTTACATGTGATAAAATGTACTCATTTTAAGTGCATGGGTCAATGAGTTTGACAAATGTATTCACACATGTAACCAGAGTAACAGTCGAGACACAGAACATTTCTATCACTCTAAAAAGGTCCTCCATGCCCCTTGCAGTTAATCCTCTCTCCCTCACTTAAGGCCCTGAACCACTGATCTACTTTCTGTTGCATTCTTATTTTAGAATTTCATATAAATAGAATCATATAGTGTTTGGAGACAAATTCATTTTGTTACACATATTAGTACTCCATTCCTTTTTATTGCTGAGTGGTATTGTGCGTGGATGTGCCACAATCTGATTATTTATTTTTGGTGTTAAACTTTAAGAGGACCACACTAAGTTGCAGAGAAGTAGGGAAGGGAAGAACCAAAACTACAAAGTGGACAGAAAAATACTTATAACTGATGCTGCAATCATACCATAATGTAAAATGACTATTAGGAGAATTGTTGTAACTCCATCTAGTCTGACAAACTAGGAAAAATAACCTTAAACATTTTATGAACTGAAAGAATTTCACGTAAAAGTGCTATGATGGATAGCACTCTTTAGTGGAAAGAGGTACCACTATTTGCAACACAACTTGAACCCAGTATGGGAGACAAAACTAGCTTTTATATACATCTCTGCTCCAAAAACTAGAACTGGGGAACACCTCACATGTGGTGAAAATTGGTAATTGGTAATGCCTCAGCATTTTTAAATAACCCAAGTCAAACTTTGGAAGGACTATATGAATTCATTTGATGATTAATTCTTTCAAACTTTAAAACACTTTCAGAAGATCAGAAATGGCAGATATTCTTGGACAAAAAAAAGTTCAAGTGAAGCAGCTTGGTAGATCATGTTCTGGAAAATAAAGATAGCTTAACTTTCTTTTGGCCATTTAGTAAACTGACTATGCTAGAACATACTATCCTCACAATTTTTGACGATTTGAATTTTTCAAAAGCACTTTCGGATATAAAGTTATGATAATTCCTATTTTTCAGACACAAAAACATTAACTGACTTGCTTAAAGGGTGCATAAGCCAGCCAACTACACTATTCCTAAGCTTATCCGGAAGCAGAACAGAGACTAGTAAGTCTTCAATATACTTACGGCAAGATGCTAAAATTTTGCCTTATTGCTTCTAAATGAAAACTGTACAGCTTTCATAAACAAATACAGTATTTTGTAGAATTGAGTTTTCTAGCGTTCTACTGGTCAAGGAGTATTTCAATACAAGAGGATACGCAGTAGGTGTAAACCTACAATTTACTGAAAACCAATTAAAACACATGTACAAGGGTATACACACACACGCACACACCCCCTCCTCTTTCCCAGGATCTGTAATGCAGCAAAACTGTATTTGTAATTTATTTTTATGATGTCACTTTGAGAAAAAAACCAAAAAAGTCAATTGTCAGATTAAAATATTCTTATCCACAAAGACTTTGTGTAATGAAGTTAGATATAAATGTAAACATACTACTTTTCTCAAAGCTCTTGAACTTATTATGGTATAAGATTATATGTACTTGTTTCTATAATCTTTAATCCTTTGGATAAAGGTGAAACTGGCAGTTAGTATTGTCCTCTTAAAAAAGTCTAATTGATTTGTTCTACAATACAGATGTGTCTTAAACACAACACACACACACACATTCTCACACTCACTCTCCTAACAAAAACCTGATTTATTCAAAGTTCAGGGTTTCACCTTCTAAAAAGAAAAAAAAAATGGGTTCTTTTGCAAGTGCTGCTTTTGAAATGTGAAATAATTAAGGCGTTTATATATCCTGTAAGCCTGGATTTTTAAAATATAACAACATTTTATGAGCAAGAGTGAGACCCCATCTCTACTAAAAATAGAAAAATTAGCTGGGCGTCATGGTGTGTGCCTGTGGTCCCAGCTACCTGGGAGGCTGAGGCAGGAGGATCGCTTGAGCCCAGAAGTTTGAGGTTGCTGTGAGCTAGGCTGATGCCACAGCACTCTAGCCAGGGCAACAGAGTAAGACTCTGTCTCAAAAAAACAAGACAAAACAAAACAAAAAAACCCACAACATTTTAAAAGAATCAACAGAAGAGGGGTGACACTAGACTCAGATATTTTACTTACTGAACCCTTATTTATGTAAAAATAGTTAAGGTGCTTTCGGGTGCCTTCTACTTATGATTTACTTTTCTTACCTACTTAAATTTTATAAATTTGAAATCATTAAGACTATTATGAAATGATGCCAATTTTATCATTCTGCAAGAAAAATGAGCTCTATTAACATGTCTGCCTACTTATATAAACAAGTCACCAAAGGCAGACCACTACCAATACAGGAATGGTTTTTATCCTTATTTTTGTTAAGTTACTTAAAAAGTAGCAACAGACAACTAGACACGATACATATTCACTGTCATATTTTTTCCTTCGATTTCCTACATGATATATGTTACTATGCATGCTAATCTTTTATATGGTATATATAAATATATCAGACCTATTACATAGTCCTACAATGGAAATATGGTTTCTCTCACCACAATAAGTATTCTAGCAATGCCATAATTAAGTGTGCCAATTCCTTAAAGATTCCTTCTGTTATATAAGAAGTCAAGGCAAACATCAATGTCAATATATTTGATAAGGCTATGTGACAATCAGGCATGAATGGAAGGAATTATAGAGGTTGATCTAAGATCTTTATTCTGTGAATAATTCAAATATATGACTGTTTTTATCTTCTAATTTACATATTCATTTCAAAGTGACATTAAAAAACGATCTAGTTGAGACATCTATTTTAATGTCCAACAACCCTTTTTTTGAGCACCCCGCTTTAGTTATTTTTTAAAAAGTCTCTGGGAGCTATCTCCTACCCCTTCTCCATGTGGCACTGATGAAACTGTCATTCACTGTATACTCCTACGATACAAGCAGGCCTATCACCACTCTACCTCCACCATCACCCCCTGTCCTCCAACATACTGGTTCAATCAAGCACCCCTCACCCCCAAAATCAGGGATTTCCTTAGAGGCTGATACAGACATGACTGGATGATATCCCTTTTTTATAAATTGGGGGTGGGGAGTCATTAAGTCTCAAGGTGTGGGATTGCCAGGGCCATCTTCATTTGATCTCTTGGATCTAGCCAAGCCTGAAGCTCACCATTCTCTTGGCTTTACCAGTCATGTGGGCCAATTTCCTTTTCCATTTAATTTTGGTTGAATATGCATCATATATGTCCCCCAAATTCTGACTGTAAGTCATTATTGTATTAAAATTTTTAATCCAGAGTAGGCGTCAATAAACAGCAGCCTATTGGCGAAATCTGGCTAGCAACCTGTTTTTGTACAGCCCCCAAGCTGTATAAAAAACTGCTTTACACAGTTTTAGAGAATTCTAATAAATGAAGATGTGACAAAGATTGCACGTGACCAGCAACCCTAAAATATTTACTTACGGCCCTTTACAGAAGATGTTCACTGAGCTGGACTTTGAGAATAAAAAGAAAGAACAGTATAAGGACTCACTGAAATTTCAAAAACTAGTTAAAAAAAAAAAAAAAATCGGTTCATATCTGAGTCACGGCACCAAAAAAAGTAAAACACCTCTCCAGAACACAATAAACAAAGCCTTTTTATGTTTTAAACAGAAAAATAAGATCTGAGTTAAGCCATGCCTTAGTAATAAAATTTTCAGAGCTAATTTTTCTAAAATACTAAGTATCTTCATTTTATTTACAGTTTTTGTTACATTCTTAGAGACAGTAAAGAGAGCTCCATTTTAAAATGGAGTAGATACACAGCAAAATGAAGTATACAAACTATTATCATAAACAAGGGTAGATGTCTAGGAAATTGGTCCAATTCATTTACATTCATAGGTAGCAGGGGATGATCATCATTGATTTCTTTTTTTTTTTTTTTTTTTTTTTTTGAGACAGAGTCTCACTGTGTTGCCCCGGCTAGAGTGCCGTGGCGTCAGCCTAGCTCACAGCAACCTCAAACTCCTGGACTCAAGCGATCCTCCTGCCTCAGCCTCCCGAGTAGCTGGGATTACAGGCATGCGCCACCATGCCCGGCTAATTTTTTCTATATATTTTTAGTTGTCCAATTAATTTCTTTCTATTTTTAGTAGAGACGGGGTCTCACTCTTGCTCAGGCTGGTTTCGAACTCCTGAGCTCAAACAATCC